>OENT01000320.1:0-61432 GCA_900239685.1 Rotaria macrura
ACAAACCAAGTGCAACAGCAATCTTAAAGTAATAGATCGCACCACGAATCCAAGAACCGCCATGTACAGGATCATTGAAGTGACCAATATTTATCAGCCACACTGCTACGCATATGACCGAAATAACCTGTAAAGAATATATCTTATTATCATTTCAATCAATATGATTGACATTTACTTTCGATAATTGTTCGCCGAATTCGTCCAATTTTTGTTGCAATGGTGTTTTTTCTTCGTCCGTGTCAGTCATGACTGATCGAATTTTCCCTATAGAATTCAAAGAAATTTACGAATGCATATATTTAGAAAGCCTTTCCTACGATAGTCATGATTAGTATTTCACAATCCTAACGTCTTTGCTCTACTATTCATGAACTCAAGATCACCTACATACATTCTTCATTTATAGATATTCATTTTGATGGCATCAATGTCGACTTAGAATAAAGAAAACTAACTCTGATATCGTGTTACTTCAAATTTTATGAAAAGAAAGTTGCTTTTGACAATTTAACGACATAAATACATACATTTTTTATAATTTATATCAAGTTTTCTCTTATATTATTTTTCTGGAATGTTCTTCACTTTCAACAATGCTTCGTGAATTAACGATGTTTGATTTGTTGAAACAGCTATATTGTGCTTTACATCATGCTTTAGTCAATAGTCACATGTTTGAAGATTTCGTGAAATGTAATGCAAGATATCTTTGTTAGACCAGACACTCAGTTATGTATTCATGTAGTAAAAATTTTCATATTAACTTTTTCATAGAATTTAAAATCATATGATCATTAACGTAAATGAATACCAAATTAGTACTGCTTATGTACATAAAATCAGTAAAAGATTAAAATTTTAGTTCTTGTAAGAAAGAGAATGGCATTCTCCGGATTTTTCTTCTTCTTCATTCGATAAGTAAAAAATATCTATTTAACAAAACGGAATGTACTAGCGAAGCAAACCAAAATGTTCAACAGTGTTAAATAAAAAAGGACTACGTAGAAGTAATATGATATGCTATTAAAGCAGGTTCACATTTTTATTGATCCGAACCGGCACGTAAATAATTAGAACTCACAAGACGATTATATCAGAAGGCATTTCTTCATCATCGTTTTGTGCAGTCTGTCAGAATGACAACAAGGAAATAGATCAAATAGAATTATAGCAAAAGTTTATCGGTATACGATCTGTCATTCTAAATCAACAATATCATTCATGCTCTTTGACGAGTAATTAAATATTTATCAGTCTTATGTTAACAACTATTCTAGTCTCATATTGCATATAGAAGGAACAAGTTTAAATAAATAACTTATTTCTTACCGATCTCAGTACTCAAACCAGTTCCGATAACAACACCACGACATTTACCAGCTGCAATATTTGTTCCCTAGAATATATTTAAATATTAATCATACTGAAAAATTTACAAATTCATTTTCATACAGAAAAAAGAATATTCTTCTTATCTTGATTGACAGCACGTAAATCAAATATTGGATCTGTATGTTTTATAACTGAAACACATTCACCAGTTAATAACGATTGATCAACACGAAGTGTTGCTGTATATATGATTGTTATGCGTATGTCAGCTGGAACTTTATCTCCCACAGCTACTTCAACAATATCACCTGGTACAAGATCTCGAGCTTTAATTCGTTGTACATGTCCTGGTCGATTTTGACGAACAACTTTCGCTATTTCTGGTTCATATTCTTTCAATGCTTCAATAGCACTTTCTGCATTTCGTTCCTAATATAGTTTAAATTCTTCTTTGTGAAATTGAATATAAAATCGAATTTACCTGCCATACACCGACAACTGCATTTGCAATAAGAATAAGTAGAATAACAAGTGGCTCAACAAAAGCTGCTACAACGCTATCTCCTTCTTTATGCTCTTCGAATAAGGCTAAGACCTATTTAAAAACAAATAGAAAAAAAATCAAATAAAAACAAAAATCATTAACTCACGAACGAAATACATGCAGCAGCAAGTAAAATTTTGACTAGAAGATCATCGAATTGTTCTAAGATAAGTTTCCAAAGTGGTTTACTCTCTTCAGCTGGTAGTTCTACATTAAAAATATTTTAGAAATCAATGATAGATAGAATTTTTTTGAATTACCATTCGGTCCATATCTTTCCAAATCTTGTCTAACGCGTTCTTCACTGAGGCCAGCTTCTTCGTCAACATCATAAGTTTTAACTACTTCTTGCTTTGTTTTTGTCCATGGATAATCAATAAACGATGTTGTCATCGATGAACGTTTGCTCATATTACTTCGATGCATAAAAATCTAAATATGGAATAGATGAATTCTAACAGCACAATATACATAGGCGATGCTGTGTGTCAAACATGAGATTTAATGTTTGCAGTCACACACATGTTCACGTGGAGACACGCGTCTTGTCATCGTACGATCATGACTAGTCTGCTGTACTTCGATAAGCGTGTCGTTGTTACCAATCATTTTTGAATCAAACTCAAAACCTAGAGGGTATTCTTAATTCAATTTTTTAATCGCAATTTATTTTAGAAGAAAAAAATTGATTCAATCAATTCAGCTAGACAGTAGAGGACGCTACATAACAGTTGTATAGCGTAAACATCTATATTTTCTGGAATTATACCGTGTAAATGTATTCATAGACTGTCACAATCCGATTTAAGCATAAATCAACCATTATATGACAATCATAAATTTTCATCGATCTTATCGAATAACTTTTGTTTTTATCAGTTGACTGTTTTGTTGTCATAAAAATATGTGACAAAGTATTTAAAAAGGAAAAGAAAACTTAACTGAATTGCTTTCGTTTTTATTTTATGCAAATAACACGAATACAGAAGAAATTGTAAAATGTACATTTGTACCAATAAAACACCTATATGATAAATGCGCATTAAACAATGTAATATTACAAGAATCTATTTTTGACAGACTATTAATAGAAAAGCACTGAGGAGAAGGTATAGTTGAATGAAAATGTTCGATTGGTGTTTGATACACGATAATATTGTTTTGCTAATGCAGATTTCCCAAGCGAATCAAAAAAATCTTCTTCATATTTAATAGTAATTGAAAACTTTTTAAGCTCGCACGATTCTTAACAATCTTAAATATAAAAATACTTGAATAGGAAATGATAGATTATTCTCTTGAGTAATTCATTCAGAAAGAAATTCTGTCATACTTTATCAAGAAGTACCTATTGTATGAAATATGACTTAAATTTCATTTATGAATGGTTCAAAAAGAAAAAATCATTTCGAAGAAAACGAATAGAATTGTTCTGAAAGTATTCCCCAATTTAAAAATATTTTGGTCAAGATATTCTACTTGAAACCGTATATTCAATTGCCGTTACTTCGTACAATAAACTTAATTGGTTTTTGGGAGAATTCTGACACTCGAAGACATTTGTGAGGAACGGGTATTTATGTGATGAGAAGCAAATCAATAGGAGGATACTTCAACGGTAGTTTGTTCGATATTTGTAATAAAACCATAACATAGTCTCATGTCATAGTAAGACCGATCTAGATTAGAGGCTACTCATTTATAGTCTTGTGATTCTAAACTAATCAAAATAATTTAACACACGAAACCTATTTACATACATGTTACTATAAAATATTTCTATATATTCTATACTCATGTATCATAAGTTATTTTTGATTAGCACATGAGAGAAGATAAAGTTGTTTAGATATAAACGTTTACTTGATCTATTGACTCTATGCGTCGAATCACATGCACTTCTTAAGATCGTAAAACTACGAATAGTCGACGTCGATACCGACGTTGATTATCATTTTTTATCATAGTGTTGACAAGAACCTAAATGATTGACGATGAATGTAATCAACACAATCATAAAACAAATATTGACATAGAATACAACAATGAGCACAAATGTAAATTTAAGAATACATCAAAAAATAATTACCATTCGTGTTGTCAGAGAATGATTGAAGTAAAATTTAAGACTATGTCTTATATAAAGATTTACTCTCAGTCTCAACGGAAGGAAGAAACAGAAATATCGCTCGTATGAAATCTAGTCTAATAAATCAAAATATATTAAATTATATAATCCGAAACAAAATTTTGTTACCCACATACCATGCCAAAGAACTATGCCAGTTTATAGGATAGTAGAAATTACCTGGTGTTTAGAGTAAATCTAACTCGTAGGACAGCAATCAGAAAATAAAACATTCATATCTAGGCATAATCAATTAAGACGATTTTGTTTTCCTAATGAACAAGAAAACATAAGCCAAGGGCAACATTCGAAACATTCTTCGATGATCCGAATTAAAATCAAGGATAAGTTGAATGTGAGACTGTCTCTACTTTAGTTTGTGTTACATCAATGTTGTAGTTTGATTGTAGAATTAATTAGAATCTAGTTCAAATACAATATATCATCCATATTATGTTATCACGCTTATAATTATCACTGTTAGTTTATCAGTGAAATCTTACAAACACTATTAGATACACACTTTGTTTTTGATCAGTTATTTTTTAAAGTGTTTCCACCAAATAAGTATGAGCGGTGGAACAAGTATATCATGCTATAGACAATCTTAAGTACACATACACTTAGAAAGTATCTCATTCTATCTCTCACGATAATGCAGACAACTCCATTCAATCGTGTAAATCCACTTCGAATATCTGTGACAATATCTTGAAGTCATTTGTGACTATTATTTTTTTGGATTTAAATTCTCCATGGATAGTTTAAAAGATCTCAATCGATTAATCAAAAATGCAATAGTTAAAACTGTCATAGTTCTCTTTTTAAGTGAACGACAATCGATTTAAAATCTTGTATCTATATGACTTGAACGTTCTTGAAAATTATTTTGGACATACCGATTGTTTCAATTTTTAAAAAGAGGTTGTGAGTGAAGAGACAAACACATATTTCATCCCAAAATAACTAACTAACATTCTTGTTGAGTCTTTTTATAAGTAAATGTAAGTGTATTACGAGATATATGTATTGATGGTATCTTAAAATTAATTGCATGATTCTTAACGATTGTTTTCCTGTTTTTATTTTGAAAGAAATGTGTTATTACAATAGACAGCGTTCATTTTGCCTCTCAGAAATTTATACTGTTTTGTTTGTTGTTTCGCAAGCTTTCATAAAAATCGAAATAAAAAATTGTTTTTATGAATGGCCAAGAGAGAATACCACCATAAAAGAGTTGAATGAAGTGCTTATTCATCTCTAACAGTGACGAATGAAGATGTTTCAAAAAAAAAGTTATTCAACATCTTTTACAATGTTCATCAAAAAAATACCGAATTATTTTTGCAAACAAAATTCAAAATTAGAATAGTATCTGTGAAATGTTACTAACTATTTTTACCCTTCCAGATCCAATGACTTCACCGCCTATATATATATATATCGGTGTATCGACTTTTCCTACTTCTGAATGGGTAGTTCTATCAAAGTATCTTCTACGACAAAACTAAGAAATTCGAAACTTGTTTGAGCATAAAAAATAAAAACCTTCTTCGTCACATTCATACCTTCTCAATATTCTTTTTGTACTTTTTTAAAAGTGATGTTTCTAACGAAGTTTTCATTAAAATATAAGTTATACTGATATGGAAATTGCTTCAGCAGATAAAGAAGTAGTAAGTTTTTTTCTGTGATAAATCAAAAGACTAATGGAATTAGCCACTTTTACAAAAATTAGATGATTTGTCAGTAGATTGAGTGTTGGTAGGTTTTTCGATGTATGTGAACTCTCATACATCCAAATACTTTTCTGAAGAATATGATATGAATCTATCACTTTAATTAGAAATACGATCAGTCATACTTATGAATTCCATCATTGTCAAAAAATTAGTTTTGCTAATGGAAATGGGTCTTAAGATGGTAAATTTCGGCGTATGACGGATCTAAGATGCCATGAATCATTCATCATTGATTAAATGCTAGGTAAAACATATTCATCTAATTAAAGTATCCGTCGGATGATGATTGTATTAGTCGCCTTAGGGTTGATCGATAGATTCTTAGTTAGATAAATTCCTCAAGTAATTGACACAGATACTCCAGTAGTTTATTAAGTAGATTGATAGATAGAGAACGGAAACGTCGGGGGCACTTGTAGATGACAAGCTACATTTAGTGTACAATAGAAATTTAGAAAAGACTAGCTGTGAAATAATCATGAAAATAAAAACGAGAAATTCAATCATATTCATTAAAGCATATTTACCTTACAAATTTTTGTACTTTTATGAACTCCGAAAATATTTGTGATTTTGCACAGTTTTATATAGGTTTGACAGTTCATATTACAATATTCATACCATGACAAATGATCGCTGACAATGTCACCTAGCAACATTTATCGCCACCACACGATTTGTGTGCAACTGGTGAACAGTGTAATGCACAATATCAAAAGCGGTACATTCTCCACTTCTCTTGATATCGATATATATTTTCTTGCACACGGATGCAATTGCTTTTCGACTTTCAACAAGTGGATAGATGCCAACAACACTCAATGAGAAAAACATCCTAATAACTCCTAAAGCAATCCAAGCAACAAAGAGGGATATGCAAAAGATATATGAGGAGCCATAAATGGGCCATGGCCAAATAATAGTAATAGCTAATGTAACTATGGTAGCTATAATGCGCGCAGATTTTGCAGATTCCGTTTCAAAATTATAATGCCATATTCTGTTTCTTCGAGAGTCGGTTTTCGAGTGTTCTCTACTCCATCATTGATTAGTTAGATTGCTCTCATCGAAGTGAAATCGTATGGTACTGGATCAGGTTTAATCTATGAAATAACTGGTACAAATATAACAGGACTAAACAAACCGACTCAATTTCCTACAAGAACTGCGACATTCGACCCACTTGTTTTAACACTGATTGAACCAAATTAAAATTTAGTCGTTCATAACCATGATGCCATTGTGGAAAGAAATCCGAGTGGTAGAGAAAGGCTAATAGTCCATTTAATTTCTATCATGCCTAATAGAGTCAGTGCAGCTGGAATAACAGTACTTTTATGATGATACCCATCATCGAGTACAAATATCCCATGCTGATTTCAATATAGTATAAAGCAACTGACCATGCACTCATTTCAAAGCCAAAGATGGTGACCGATAAGTGCGAAACAAAAATTAGTTTTGTTCCACTTGCTGTCGGATTCACATAAGTTCTATCGATGTCATAAGATATTATGGAACTCACTGCGATTAGTTGAGCAGACATGACACTCGTCGCAGCCATAAAAAATCATGATCAGAGTGATTATTACTGTATTTTTTCCGAGAAGAGCCACAGCAGCTAGGATTAATGGTAAGCCAACTGATATATCGTGCGGAGTAATTCAATTTGGATACGTTGGAAAGGTTGAATCACTTTCAAGTGCAACAGCAGCGAGTCTCAACATAGTGGCACAAAGAAATAGGACGGTTAACAATGAGATTCCAACCCAGATGTTACCTGGCAGAGCAGAAATAGGCGATGCAGTTATAGCTTCGTTGCAGTAGCCATTGTCAAAAAAACGGTTCCAAATTTCCCAATAATATTGATGACGAAAAAAATAACACTCTGGATGGGACGCATAGTCAAATAAGATCCTTGAACATTTTCTTCAACTAGATCCATTCGACTAGCATTCACATGCTAATCGTAGATTCTAGAAGGTGAACCAACCAGAGGTGATATCAAATAAGTGATGAATGAGAAAAGGAAAATGATAATCAAAACGATCATCGTATGTACATAATCAGTAAGAAACGTGGCCTTCGTGCCACCCACCTTTGTAGAGATAATCGTTCCCAATGGTAGGAGAACACAAGCCGCTGCAACGTGCATTCCACTCAAATAATGAACAACAGCTGCATCACCTGTTAATAACATTGATGTGGCCAAAATACTTGTGCATAAACAAAAGATAATGAAAACAAGATGACCAGTCTGACCGTATCGCACATGAACCACTTCCAAAAATGTGCGTGCAAACGGAGTACACCGTTTAAGTTCAATGGCAACAATACAGAAAAAAACAAATTGCCATGTTGCACCGTTTGGATATCAAAAGGGACAGGAAATTCTACATGAATACACAATCGAGCTCGATTGTAATAGAGTAGCACCCCACCACGTCCACGAGGAGACGAAGGTCGATGCAATTAAGCCGGTTTTCCCCTTTTCCATCAGCTATTGAGAATGTTTCGCTCGAGTTTGCTTCTTCACCATAATATCGACTCAAACGGACCGTCTTCCCAATCATTCCAAGAGTGAAGATCATTCCCAAAGAAAGTAGAATTCCGTACACATCCGAATGTTTCCATGGAGGAACTGTGGACGACATATGTCTATGCCAAAAGATTTCAATAATGAAACATGACTTCTACTCATGTCATCTGTTCATCAGAAGAAGATATGAATTATTTCTTATTTATTTTTGACTGTCTTCATACAAGAACAACCATTAAAAGTAGGGTTTTGAGCTAATTAGACGCAGTATTCGATACAGAATATATTGGATTAAAGCATTAATAAATTACCATGAATGATATATGAAATTCTAAATAATCTCTGATATCTCTAGGAAAACTTGAAGAAATGATATGTAGAAACCAATCTCGTATTGGTTATCATTTTTTGGTGTGTCAAATCATTTTTCAATCTTGTCAGGAGAGTAGTATAGATCTTGTTGTTCTTCTCCTGAAAGCTTCATGATGAAAACATCAACAAGATTACTAATTATCACGCATCTTATTATCAAGTTCAATATTTTATTCTTTTTTAAAAATATATTAGCGATTAGGATGAGTCTCATGTGATTTATTTTAATTTTACACTAGGATTAAAAATCAATACAGACATCAGTGAGATTTTCATAGTGCGGTTACATTTTCAATATTGTCTATTGGTTTTTGAAAAAAGTTCCATGCCCTAATAATTCTTTAAGAAAAATACGTGTGATCTCGATTTTTCGAAGCGATAACCATGAGTTAAGAGATGATATATCCGGAATTGTTTTCAAGTTAACGAAGTTTTAGGTATGGGTTTATATGTTGAAGTGGCTTTGTGATATCTAATCAGTTGAACAGAGTAAGTGTACTCATCCATCCACGTTTACATCTTAAGTAGATTAGTTAAAAATCTCGAACTGAAAGCAGAACCAGTCCAAAAAAATACTCGACCTGTTACATAGAACACTAGAGGATATATGAGACGTGCTCTGTGCAGACAGATTGCTTTCTCTTGCATTTTCTCTGCATTTATGTAAAAGTAGAACGATACCTTATACGATACATGACAATTTTGGAGTCCTAATTGAAACCAAAGCTAAATGTTTCAAGCCATCATGACATAATTGGCAGAAAAGATTACGGTTTTGCGAAATATTTTACATGATGTTATAATATTGGTATTACAACAGCGCTTCTTTTGACGAACGCAGAAACCAAACAAAAACCTATCCTGTATATCTACACATTCGAGTCATCTAATTGATTTAGATCCAATGAAGTTCTGATCTAAGAGTAACATTTGTCAAGATTTTCCATTACACTATCAATCATTGTGTGATCAGAATTGATATCCTAACCGTCATCAGTATTTCTTTAGAAAAAAGATTTAGTCAGTTTATCGGAACTGATATTTGCTCAAATATGAGCATGTTAATCATCGAGTCGATAATATGTTTTGTGCTATTGTACACAAGAATAACCGGTGTAGAAGAAGAACACTTCTTCTTTTGTGTTTTTATTTTTCTCTTTTGCTAACATTGTGAATCCTGAATCTGTAACTGTGTTCTCTTATATTGTGTTTCCTCTGTTTTCTAGAGAAATATGTATGTTGAAGTTTCTTAACAAAATCATTCCAAATGATTTCATATCCTTACTACTATCATTATATTTGATGTTGTACTGAATTTTCATTCAAATATCTACTCTTATCAACATGAAACACGAACTTTTTAATCCTATGCGCTTTTAAAAGTGGAAGAAAACGAAAACCATCCTGTGATGTTCTGATTTGGAATGAAAGATATAAGACGGCAATGTAAACATTTATGTAGATGACCAATGTAAATTCTGTACATTTTTATTACATTGAAAGCTTTTTTTTATAATTTCTTCACTGTTTCGTTACGCAATCTCATTTATACAAAAATCAGGTTTTCTGTTACAATCATAGACTATCATATCTTATCAGAGAGTTTTATTTTCATTAGTTTCTTTGCTTTTCTTTCATAAAAAGTATATGAAAATGTACATGCAAATAAAAATGTTTCTTGATTGCTATCTTTTTTTTTTGTTTTTGTAAAAACAACAATAAGAAACTTGATTGTAAAATTTACAAGTATTCTAATAAAAATGTATAATCAATGAGAACCAAATGATGTAATATTACAAACATCAATTTTCGATAGACCACTAATTATAAATATAAGAGAAAATAAGTTAAATGAATATATTTGATAACTAATAAAACTTACGTATTTGTTTTTGACACACGATAACATTTTTCTGCATATGCTGATTTTCCAAGTGAATCAACAAAATCTTCATCGTGTGTAATAATAATTAATTGAAAATTTTTCATATTCGCACGATTCTTGACAATCCTAAAACAAGAAAATGCCTTTTCATATATAATTGATAACTGCCTGTTATCTAGAACATGGTCTGAACTTGTCAAGGTAAAAAAATCAGACATTAAGTCTTGTAAGAGCAGATGAAATCCTACAAAAATCATGGTCTCAGATATCTCACATCAATTCGTACAGTAAGATTCTTGTAAGATCTTATTGTCGCATAAGATTTTCTATAATCTTATAATCAGATCTGACAGAAGAACAAGATCTGTCAACAATTTTAGAATAAGACTCGATGCCAAACTTCTGAGACGACGATTTTGTGTACGATTTTTCGTTTGATCTTACAAAATTAGATGCAGAATCTTGTAAGATCTTAGTATCTGGCTGTTTTTCCTTGGTGATTTATGTACGTTTAAACAAAAAGAACAAAGCCATACACTCAATCAAACGTTTTCATTTTCGATAAATAAATGATAATTAAGTTCCTATTGTTCATATCAGAACTATGTCCATATGAATTTCAGTTTAGAGGAACTATTCTAATATTAAAAAAAATGAAGAAGACTTTACTCAATTAATGCTTGAGCTAATCCATCGATATTTTCAAAATCTAGATTCGTTGTTGGTTCATCCAATGCCAGAATACCACAATTCAGACAAAATGCTTCAGCTAATGCAAGTCGTATAATAAGTGATGCAAGAACTTTTTGACCAGCACTACAACGATTTCTCATATCCATTACCGAGCCAGATTTAAGCATAACAACACGATAGTTATATGTACGACGAGTTTTCGATGCATTTTCTTCATCAGCATCAGATCGAATTTCAATAGCATCTATATCAGAACCACGATATGTTGTTCGCCATAGATCACGAACAATTTTATTTAATTGTTTCATTTTTTGTGTATGATATGTCATCATTGTTTGATCAAGAACTTTATAGAAACGTTCAAGATCTTGTGATGCTATTTCTTCAACTGTTTGTTGTACAAAATGTTTAAGATAACGTTCATGTGCATTTTTTAAATGTTCTTGTTCAAGTTCTTGTCCTAATTCGATTAATTGTTGTTCTAATGTTGCTAAACGTGCTGATGCTGTATGTTTTTCTTTAAATAATGTTTCTTGTGTTGAACGTAATTGTTTTTCTTCACGTATAAGTGAATCTAGTCTATCATTCGAAAGAAAACAAGAAGGAGAATTCATAATTGAATGAAAAAAAGAAACAAAAATTGCAAATTAATTTACTTAAGTCCATGAGTCTTTTCTTCAAGTTGAGTAAGATCATTTTGTTTTTGTTCAAGTTCAATTTGACTTTGTATTAATTGTCGATTATCATTTAATTGTCGATAACGAATTTCAGTTCGTGCTAAATCATCTTTATATCGAGCTATTGTTGTTATACATGATGATAAATCGGATTGAAATTGTTTTTCTTGAATATTGATTTGATCGAACGATGAACGAAGTTCGTCTAATAACTTTGATGTACGATCTTCAAAACTAAATATTAAATCAAAAATCATTTCTATGTATGAAAAATTTCAAAATAACAAGAACTTATTAAATGTTCTGCGTAAGTTTGTTCTATTTTCTATTTGAATCTCGAGATATATGCCATTCCCCTACTTTCGAAATACAATTTCTTTTGTTAAGCGTGTTGGTTCGATATTTCAGTTATGACGACATACTCAAAAAGGATTATCGATCTTTGTTGTCATCTTTCTGTTCCAGAAAACTACAGCATAAACAGATTTATGTTAAAAGAGTCTTCTTTTCATTTACATACATTTCTAACTATACGATAACACTGTGAAAGTGTTATGATATTTTCAACATAGCAACCATTAGTCATGATTGATGTTTACAACATTCGAGTATTTCACAATGATGAACATTCGAATTTTTTCAATAAGAATACCGTATTCATAAGTAAGATGCGATTAACCATTGAAAGGTATCATATGTTAAGGAAACCCTACTATGCTTGTTTTTATCACAATTTAAAATAGATTAGTGCATGTGTGAAAGTTTATTTATACTCGAAGGCCGAGTTAGATCAATCTACTTTAGAGTTATCTCAACAAACAGAGCTTGATAAATTACTACTTTTCTGTTTTTGTGTATTTATTTTTGTTGGATATTAAATTTCTAGTTCGCGATTAAAACTAGCGTATGAAACGAAGATTTTCATTATTGACGATGACATGAGAAAAGTTGATGTGTCTGTCTATTAGATTCGATCTAAGTCATTGAAAGAAAGATTTTTCTCTTCGATTACGTCAACGTATGAAACTACACTTCTTGAAGTTCTGTTTCATCGATTAAAAAACATATTAGAAGTCGTCATTAGGATATATGTGATTATTTCTCTTTATCAAAATGATCTTCTTTAATATGTGTTCAAAATGTTGAATCGTTATCATACTTATTAATGGTTGTTGTTAATGCTTTTAGTTCATTTAATTTCTGTTCAAGAACATTAATCTAGAGATAAAAATAAATGAATACGATAGAGATGAAATTTTTTAAAACCTACTAACCGATTCAGAAATTGCAGATAGTGTCTTTTCTCTATCGACTAGTAAGCGAGTTTTTTCTTTTGTTTTCAAATCAATATCAGTCTAAATTGTAGCTATGTTCAAGACAAGAATTATTCGTCGACAACGAACTTACATTAATTGGTTCTAATGATATTCTATCGTTTTCTATTTCATCTTTAAGTATTTGAATAGAATGAGTTAACTTATGTAATTGTTCATCAAGTCGTTCTTTCTTCTGTATATCTGAACTTAATTTTAATTTATCATTTTTAAGTTCCGTTAATGATTCACGTAACTCTTGTATCATGTCTTGTTTTGAACGAAGTTCTTTATGTTTACGTTGTAGTTCTTTATCAAGAACATCAAATTGATGTTGTACGTCATTTTTAGCTTGTTTTACTTCATCGAGAGAACGTAGTGTTGATGTTTGTCCTTTACCTAGAAATAGATTTTAGTAAGAATAAGAATACGTATACATATTTTTCTATATAGCTGTTCTAGATACAATCGTATGTTCTATTCAATGAAGTGCATAATGACAAATTCTCTTCGTTACTAGCAATGGTCGGGAACAGATAACTTATTGCTATCGTAATTTTGTATTTTTCATTTTGTATCTAACTACAAATTAGTACGTGAATGTCTTGGTAGCTTTTTGCCGATCTACATGCGCACACACTTCCTACTTTATGATCAAAATTTTAGTAGAAAGATAAATAATTTCGATCACGAGAGATTGTAAAAATGTATTTCTTGAACTCTATAAATTATTGATTCAATACGATGCCTTTGGTTTAAAACGTGCTCTACAAATCGGGATGGTTCTTAAGTTAACAGAATATCTGAATGAAATGCGAATATTTAAAAACATGAATTCAATTGAAATTATCTTTTTCTAATGACACCCAAAAGGTGCTCCCGTTCAGAAATCTCTAAATTTCTCGTAGACTAAACGATGACTCATTGAATAAGATGCATTAAAATCCGACTCGTTGCTATTCATTGGTCTAATTAGGATGAGCAATTCTTTTTTGTAACGAATAATCACCCTATGGTTCACGTTTTGATTATAACTTAACTACGCATCTCAGTTTCTCTCTCATAGCCACCAGTAGTAAACGAGTAAACTAAGTTTCTTCAGTTCCAAAAAAACACAAGAATGAGAAAGCTTGATTTGGTTCAGAACTATAAAAATTTGAGAAATGATAATTCACACGTGAATTGGAATAGTATTATTGATATTTCAGATGCTACATGCAATATGTTTCTAGTATGACAGTGTTTGTTTCAAATTAGTTAGTCATTTACTAGTCTGTTGGACTAAAATGGCTCAATTATGATTTGCTTGAAAGAAATCTGTAATTTAAAATTTTTTTCTTGAATCATGCGGAGAAAATTGTTCAAACAATTGTAGTGGGTAGGAGCCACCTTTGTCTTTATTCGAAATGTTTCCACTGACATTCTAGTTGTTTGAAGAGGCTTTCATCGCGAAGTTTTTTGAAAATGCTTCAATTTCTTCGTGGGCCGCGTGAACGACGTTTTCGAGATTCGTTACTGTTACAGTTATTCAAGATTCAAAGTATCAGAACGCAAGTTTGTATCGCTCTTACTCAGAGAGTTAACGAGCGACAATGTTCTAATCATGAAAGCTCATATTGACAAAAGAAAGGAAATCTTAGAAGACAATTCCTTAAACTTATTCAATCTATAATCAATATGATAATACCTATTTGAAACGATTTTCATAACCGTGAGATTCCTTCAAATACTCCGTAGATTATAGATCTAATTTTAATCAACAGCAGATATAGAAATCGTTTCTTTCTTATGCATTGAGTTATATTTACCAAGTTTTTGTTGACAATGATTAATTTTTGTTTCAAAATCTTTTCTTTCATTGACATATTTATTAAGCATTATAATATCAGTTTTAATTTGTTCACATTGTTCTAGTGGCATGGAAATTCGATCGTTTAATTCTTGTTCCATGTCTGTTTGTTTATTCTTTAATCGAACAATATCTTTATCGAGTTCTTTCATTTGATTTTTTAATGTTGGAATATCTTTTTCTTCAAGATCTTGTAATTGACTGTAAATTGGTTTCAGATTAAGACATTTTTCGAATTTTTCTTGTAATAATGTTAAATCACGATCAATCTTTTGACGATATTCAGGTCCTTTGATTTGTAATTCCATATCACGAATTAATTGTTCACCTTCAGATTGTTTATCAAATTTTCGATAACATAATGGACAACATCTATTACGGCAAAAATAAAATAAAATAAAAGATAAATTTATTCAATGTATTAATGTATATTTACGGATCTGATTTTATTGTTGATTTAACTTGATTAACAAATTTCTGATAAGTTTTCTCCATTCCAACAATACTTCCTTTTTCATCTTGCTTTTGTTTAACATCATTCGATAATTTTTCCACGTATTTTTCATAGATTTGTCCATTTAATTGTTCTTGTAAACGATCTGTATAATCATTTCGTAATAAATCTTTTCGTTTTAATTCATCAGCTAATAAACGTCGTTTTTCTTCTTTTCCTGATAATTCTTGACGTATATCTTGAATTTGTCTTTCGAATATAGAACGATTTTGTTGTAATTTACGATGTTCTTTCTCGAATTGCATGTAAATATTTGAATCTTGTTCTGGTATGGAATTTTGAAAGATGGCCATAAGGATTTCATGATGACGAACTTTACTAAAACATCAAAATAGTTGTTCGAGAACGAATGACAACAATATGTATAAGTAAATCTATTTTCTACTCATGCGATGTTTTGTCTTCAATGAAACGAAGTGATCCTGTTGGTTAAACAATTTCTAGGTGACAAATTCAACGAATGATATTTATCAAGAATCTAAGGAGGATCCATCGATGTTCGGACTAAGTTTTATCACAATCGAATAGACTTTATCGAAGTTACTAGATTTTCTTATTCAATGAAATAGACATACATACTTGAGGTTCTTTTGTAGAATTGATTTGAAAGATTTGAATAGCATCTCGAAAAAAACAATGCGATGCGAATCCTTACCAATCCACATTCGTGCATTAGTAAAGACATTTTTACCTTATAGACGATATAGTTTAGAGATCATTATCAAAATACAGTAATAGAACGAATGTCGATTCTTCTAGAATGTAAATATCATCTTTAAATCGTAGGCATATGATTTTCATAAGTCATGTTTGATGTTAGAATTCGAGCTATGAAATTCATTGTATTGTACTGAAATTTGTTTGTCTTATATTGAAAACTTAGTTTTCCGAATATATGTGATAACATGAGGTTAGATAAAAATATCTGAATATGATGGATTTTTGTGAGTTAGATGCAATCGATCCTTATCTTAAAACAAATCTCATATCTATTTTTCCCAGAAAATTTTATTCATAGTCAAGTGACATCAAATATGCTTTGACAGAGCACTAGTGTTTACTTGAAATAGAAACAAAAGTTTTTCCTAGTATAAATACCAACAATTCCATATCATTTAGACTATTAAAAAAAGGTAGCTGTAGTTGTATTTGAAAACATTTGACTGTACTAAAGAGATAGTTGTTCTTCCTGTTTGTACGATTATCTGGGAACTAAAGTCAGTAGTATTCGTCTTTATGACGAAACTCGTGGGTTATATCTCTGAATGAATCATAGAATACAAACAATTGAAAAAAAGAAGTTTACATGTTCGAATCGATGTTTCGAATTTGGGATTAGAAAAAGTAGTGTAGGTCTAACGAGAACTAATTTTGCAATGAAAGTATAAAAAAATACTTACATTTTTCTAATTTGTTCATCACGTTCTGCCTTGTCATGTTTGAACATTTCATATTCTGTATTGATTTTTGAATTGACAAGCAAATTATCAATTTCACTATTTAAATCTTTAAGTTCAAATTGAAGCTTAGAACGTTTTTGTTCATCACTACAAATATCCAATTTTAACTGTTCAATATTAATACCACTGGATAATACTTGTTGATATTCATCTTCTTTTCGTTCAATACGTTTATTAAGGTCATTCAATTTATTTAAATATTGTTCAATTTGTTTTTGCTGTTGTTTTATATCTTGAATTTCTTTTAATGTTTTTTCAACTTGTGAACTTTTTAATTTAATTGTCGATTCAATTTTAATCCGTTGTTCTTGATATTTATCTAGATCTTGTTGAATTTCTTTTTCTTTCTGTTGATAGTATAAACGTTTTTCCATGAGATTCTTTTGTTCATTTTTAATTTCTTTATCAAGATAATTGTTTAAATTTGTTTTATCGATCATTTGCGATAAATTTTGTACATAGTCATCGATGAATTGTTGACGACGAATTAAATTTGATTTATATTGTTTCTCTTCAAATTCATATCCACCTAAACGTGCCGTTTGGGATGTACGTTGATCGGTGAGTTTTTTTATTTGTCGTTCAAGCGAAATTTTTTTTGCTTCTAACTAAAACCAAAAATGATTACTTGATAGAATGACTAATCGTCTTCAATGCGATTATATTTCAGAAAAGTAAAGTTTGAGTGTGATACACAAAAGTTCGAAAGGAAAAAGTATCCAAAATAAAAATGATGAATATTATCACCATTGACTTAAAATGTTTCCTATTGTGTTTTTCTATTGTGTCATCAGTGATTTTTAAAGAAAAAACCGATACACAGAGACACATAAATATACATAACACGCGTTATAAAAGGAGGCATAATCATATCTAATGGTGTTTAGAAGATCAACAGGCAATGAAATGTATGACAATTTAAATCGATGATGATCAAGCTCATGTCGATGTTAGTGGGCTACATCGATCAGCCTTTTTATTACAAATGTTATCCCGCTATTTGTTAATTATATTTTAACCATGAACTTGTAGCTGTCTAATGGATAACGTTTTCGGAATGTGATAAGTTTGTGTTAGCAATCTCGTGTGCGGTATGCTTTCTAATTCACACTATATTTGCATCTAGATTGTCTAAAGACTACTATCGATTGTCCATTTATTATCATCAACAGTCGCAGTGGAGCACTTGAAAAGAATTCAATTCCTTACTATCAATCGCAAACATTCTTTCTTTCGATCAATTTAACTGATGCGTGAACGGAGTATTCGTACGAAAATGGAAGACGGCACACTCGAAACGTTGAATTGGAATGATCCTGAATTGCAAGTGGCTATCTTCCTCCAGTTCAGTTATTCAAGATGTAACTGTCATATATCTAAAGAGACGATAGACGATTCCTCACAGATTTTCCTTGAGACTACAAGAATCTTTACCTTTACCCGATAGTATAGGTAAATTTGTTTACATGTGCGATCATGTATTCACTCTTTCAGAATGTTAGCATCATTTCATAGTCTAGAAACTATGTTATAATAAGAATTATCGTTAAGAAATTTTCAAACTTGCCGAGTTCAGCATCCTAATTTCAGGTCTTCTAGCTGGATGAAGACGATACGAAACGGTAATATCTTTACTCTTCAAGGTAATTCTAAACAATGTTAGGTCATTGGAAGTTATTTACAAAAAAAACCAGATCTAGGCAGCAAAGATACATGCAGAGATAGCTAAAGTCATGCCTATCATCTATTCATATTAGCTAGTTCATCATTAATTAATCGTTCGATATTAAATTGTTTAAAAAAAACATAGTATCGACCTATTACTTCGAAGATAGGAAATTGACAGCTGAGATATTCGATTCTGAAAAATATGCAATGATTGTTTTGTCTTTTATCATATATGGAAAGTAACGTATGAAAAAAATCTTCGAACATAATGTACTCTATTAATAGTTTATTATGTTAGTCGAGTTTTTCATTACGCTATCATGTGACATCGAGTCGATGTTCAAAGCTACAAGTAAAATTCTACTCAAGTTGATTAGTGTAACATCGATGAGTCTTCAACTATCTGTTATACTGTTTTAAAATAGTATTACAATGATCTTACGTCTTGAAGTTCACGTTTCTTTTTATCTTGATCACGTTGAAAATTAGAAATTAATAATTTTAGTTCATCTTCTGAACCTTGAAATGGTTCATCAATAATTGCACTTAGATCTCGCATTTTCTTTTTCAATGCTTCACATTCATTTGTAAGACGATCTATTCAATAAAGATAATAATAGAAACTGGAATCGTATATTTTGAAATAACATACCCAAACGCCGTTGAAAGTCGACCATTTTCGAACTTTCTTTCGCAATGAACTCCAGGCGAGACTTTAAAAATAAAAGAAAATAATCATCTTGATGGCTGTATAAAAAATCAATAAGCAGACGTTAAGTAAGAAATCGATAGAAATGCAGACTCAGCCTCTGAACAGGACTTGAAAGATAGTGTATACTTGTTTAAATTCAACTCTGAAGAAAATCCCGTATGCTAAGTGAATTTTCTTGTGAGAACAGAATCCATATCTCTAATAAGAAGATAGTTTTAAATATGCCTTGAAACTGTAGGTGCATGTCGATTACTGACTCCAATTAAAATTTACAGGAAATAATTATCCACATGGTAACGTACTGGTCGATGTGTTTTCTGATAATTTTAAGTATTCAACTCTTATCGAAATAGTACTTTTAACAATGAATGAATCACTTCATCAAATGTATTTCAAACTAAAATTTTATATACGGACTGTGTCGATCACAAGTTTCAAAAGACTTACATAAATGATTTTCTTTAAGAGAACGATCTTGAAAGCTAGCTATCATGAAATCTCCTGACATCTAATCAATCTTCTGTGCCATAACTTATGGAAGAAATTTCTATTGGAATTGTTTTTGATAGAGAACTCTTTTGTACATTCATTTTCGACTGTAACAGGTCCTACAGCACATCTTTTTGAATTCGATCATTACTTCCATTCTCACCATTATATATAGATTTCACTCAAATGAGTATTAGTATCACAGAAAAGAAATCAAGAACGGATTGATGAGTATTGTGAAGCATTTAAATTTCGAAAATTCGTTTATCTGCTCTTGTTAATCCGCTCATATCGTTCCATATGAAGAATACTGCAAAAATGAAGTATATCAGCGATAGTGAACTATTCATCCATGTTCGTGTGGCGTAGTACACATAACTTGCTGAAATCTATATGATGTGCAAACTTTCGGCTTACGAAGGTATCTCTTCAAATCGCAAATCATTTTGCGTTCTCGAGTTATCGAAATTCATTGTGATTTATCAAAAGAAAGTGACGATCTATCTGCAGACATCTGAATGGTTAAATTTTAAATTTCAAACTTTACATGTATCTCTAGTATTTATTTTCTAGTTTTTTTTTACATTGATGAATAGAATTCGCTTTCACGCATGAGAATTTCTTATATTTGAAATCGTAACACAACAAATATTAGGAGAGTTACAACTTGCCGAATGAGTTAATAATGCTTTGAGAACTCCGCTTATGCCAATTTTAAAGTAGATATGCGAAAGGTTACGTTTACGTGACCTGAGGGGAATCAGAGCTTTACATATGTCTAATTATTTTCATACTTGAAAATAGTCTATTTGTTCACTCTGCTTACTTCGATAGGTCCAATTTTAAGTTGAATACTTTCAACATTGAGTTTCGATGTTTGTCGACGTTCATCAATATCTGAATATTGTCGTTTTTTCTATTATAAGAAAATAGGCATTGCTTTTCTTCTTGTTCAACACATAAACATATACTTGCACATACTTGAACTAACATATCACGATATGTTTTTAAATGTCCGATCTCTGCTCGACTAATTTTAACTGTTTGTAACTAAAGAATTCTATTCTTTGAAAACCTACATGTGAAATAGTTGGTTTCAACAGACTTTTTCTGTTCGAATTTTTCGAATTAATTCAAGTGCTTTCATATATTTTGTTGCAGCAAATATATCATCGAATTTTGTTTTTAATTGTTTTCCTTCACTCAATGGCCTTAAATGATATCTGAATGAATAATCGATACTAAAAATATGAAACTTCGAACGAACCAATTCGATTCTTCTTGATGACAAAAAATAACGTTTTCAAGTATAGCTGTCGAGACACCAAATGCTGTCACCATTTCTTTATCAAGTTCAATACATTTCGATGTTATTTGTATTGGTTCACCATTAACACCTTCACGTATAATAACACCTTCAAGAGTTCTTAGGCTGATATTTGTTTTCTATGATACAATATAATCTATGTTGAAAAACAATCGTTTATGTTCATCAGTTACTTTTTGTGTTGCAACAAGTGTACGTTGAACTTGAACGTTATGTCCTGTTACATCTTGAAATAGAAGTCGAATTTGACCACGTACTTCTGTGTCATGAGCTACTTTTGGATCATGTACAAATGCTCCTCCTGTTTTAGCACCGGGTGGCATTATACCCGTTGCCATGTATTTCAAACATTCGATAATGGTCGTTTTACCCGATCCATTTGGACCAACGATTACTGTTAATGGTGAAAAGAATGTTATGACTTGAGTATCTTGATCTCGATTTCCAAAACTTCGTATGCCTTGGACAGACATCTTATGTAGACGAGACATGATCGATAATGAATTTTGAAAAAAAAGTGATAACCGAAACAAAACTTCAAAAAATGCTGCAGAGAACAAAATCTATGTAACTGTAATTGCACAACTGATCCAATGAAAAATATTTCATTGTGAAATTTTTTTCTCTCGTCAAAATATTCATCATCATATTGTATTAGAGAAATTAATTCACATTATAATTTACATTTCATTTTATCACCAACGGATAGTATGAGGTCGCTAATTAATACCATCTTCAGTCGACCAATCAAACATAAAAGATAGATACTGTGTGTGATCAGACAAAAACTCGGATAACAATTGTCTTTCTTTCATATAAAGATCTTCAATATGAATAGAAGACAATGCAAAATTATAATCATGAAGAAATAGAATCCACTGGTAACTAGTACGACTCACACAGAATCATCAGCGTTCAATCGTCAGGTAGATATGAAAATTTTCAAACTTATGTTAAGACTACATGCAGTCAGATTTTTCACTAGGCTAGCACAAAGGCATATAGAAATCTTTGATATCACAAATGAACAAATAGAGATTGAATGTTTCCATAGTTTTTGAAACCATGAAAGACTTCATTGAGAAATGCAAGATTTACTGTAGTAATCTTTGAACAGCACATTAGAGATGCAAATCGACGATATGCCAATGGTGTATTCGATGTTGAGTTTTTTAATCACATGGAATACTATTGTTTCATTTCACAATATGATCGATTCAGTCAAGTCCGAATTCATTTTAACTTATTTGTATCTACATTTCTGTTTGCATGATTGATATATCTAGTTTCATGCTCATGAATTGTCGATATCTGATGAATCATTAGCACGAGTAACATAAAAGCTTTAAGCGCAAATTCCTTGGAATTAAAAATGTGTAACACAAAGTATCTGTTCTTTCCAATTACTTGAAAACCTTTTTCGTTTAATATATCTTGCGAAATAAATTAACTCACAACCAATTTACCTATTCCTCTAGAACTAGAACAACGAAGCAATTTATCTATTATAAAATATTTGATTGACATACGGTTTTTAATCGTATACTGACAACGTCTGTCACGGGCTATGAGGCGATAGAGAAGCAGAAGTCGGATGTAAATTATCTACCCCATATACTTGATTAGTCCTGATTGTTCGTATTTCACAAAAACAAAATATTGATTTAGTGAATAAACACACAATTCTTTTTAATCTGTTTAATTAGACGCAATGTAAGAATAACATTGAAGTCCTCCTAATGTAATCAAGTACTTCATTGATTGTAGGAACAGCACATCTTTAAAGATTGAGTAGAATTCTTCGAAATTCTGTATCTATGTGTTAGTTAGTGTTAATAGTCAGAGCGTATTTTATCCATTTTGCTCTGCATAGGCTGAACCTCAAAAGTAAACAGTTTGATTAAACGATTGATGTTTCTATTGTAAAATACAAAGTATCTAGTAATCAAATTATTATTTGTTCATAAGAACTGGACTCTATTTCAACTTTTTTTTGCAGATCAGTATTACCAAGTTTAATAGCCATCATGGGAAGTGTATTATTAATACTAAGAGATAGCGTATACAATTTAAAGCGACGAGAATTTCTTGGTAGAGATGCAGCTCAATGGGGTATGTTGAAATCGATGCATGAATAATAATCTCGATTATAAGATTGATTTTCATAGGAAAATTAGCTGCTTTTTACTGTATTTTCTTCTTTTGTTTGGCTGGATTTTTCTCTGCTCTGTTGACTGTATTCATGGTATTAACACCACGCGATCGTCCGCGTTATTACTCACAAGCATCATGTATGGCATCACGCTCTAATCCATTTTCACCTGGTATGTACAACATTGAAAACTTGATTTCCTTATTGTAAATTAGTTTTTCGTTCAAATTAATTTAAGGTCTAGGCTTTCGACCACAAATAGATGTGACAGATAATCTTATTCGCATTGATAAAAATTCTAATAGAAATGAATTTTATCCTTATGTTCAAAATCTCAATCGATATCTTGGAGTTTGTAAGTATAGACGTTTTATATTATGTATTAAAATGATCTTTCTATGTTTCCATTTAGACTATTGGAGACATCATCGCGATAGATTTAATCATACAAAAATATTTACAATGTCGGATCCAGGTGATTGTACACTTGAAAATCAATATGGATATTCTAGTGCAAAACCATGTGTACTTGTTAAAATGAATAAAGTAATAATAACATCGATTAGAAAATAAATACGATTTTTATCTAACTATAGGTTGTTGATTTCCTACCACAACCTGGTTATTCATCTAACGATCAACATGCATATAAATCAGCTGGATGTCGATCTCTACCCAATGCTATTGCTGTTCATTGTTATGGAGAAGTAGTTTATTTTATTATGAATTGAAAAAATGATTTCAGGTGTTTCTGTTTTCCAATTTTTAGCATCAATCCGATGCTGATAATATTGAGAATATAACTTATATATCAGAGAATGGTCATGATAATCAATGTGGATCACTTGAAACTAAATGGTTTCCTTATCGGTAAATAGGATTTGTTTCTTTTTTTTTTGATCACTCATAGATTCATTGCGTCTAAGTTTTCGGGGACATGAAAAATCTAGGTAAAATAAGGAAACATTATCCAAAAAATGTGTATCGAAGATAGAATTCGATTTACTGTGATGATAAACACGGATACATATGTAAATGATTCAGACAGCAAATAGATTTTGTAAAACAATTGACCGACTCAGAAGATACGAGGAATTGTAGTATTAGTGATTAAACATTTTAAGGATCTATTCGAAAGTTTCTACTCACATTGTGTAAAACACATATTGAGATGATCTGCAAAGCATCTTTATTTTTTCTAATGTTTTACTGTAGATAGTTGCTTGATTTGATAGTCAACTGAGATAATTGTAATAAAACCGATATTAAGTGGCGATTCTTACTTGACCTAGTAGTGACGCACTATTAAGATATAGGATACTGCTTTTTGCTACGAAAAGTATTTAGAGACTCGAAAAACATTCCATCAACGTCACAGATAACAGACCGTTTCTTTTCTATTTGTCTGTGATAAACGAAAGCAAAAATATCTTCGAGTTGTGGGAAACTATGGTATCGATTTCTTTTAAATAGAAAATAAGTTAATTTATATTAACTGTTCTACAGTAATAATTCGTATGAATGAAAACAAAATCAAAGTGAACCAAAATTGCAAAATAGAAGTTATTCTTCAGTTTATCGCGTTTTTCAATGCGAATGCTGAACGTGCATATCAAAATGTGTGCTACTAGAAAACATCGTAAAAAGCTATTCGCGAAAACGCGCAGAGATTAAAATGCGAAATATGATTTACCTCCTGTTATGAATCCCCTTGAAAAATTGCTTGTTTGAAATATATACTGAGTTTTTATACATCGACAATGTTCCTTCATTTAAAATATAGAACTTCAAGAAGGAAGTATTCAATATTTTCAATAGACTTTAAATTACAAATGACGGCTGATAATACCTTGAAACGGAACTGTGACGATCTTTAGATTCCATCTTTCAGGGTCTGTACTGATTCCTAGAGTTTAGTTTCTCATAGTCTGCAATGATTTAATTAATTACAATATTTGGGGAAGGAAATCGAAGATCCCTATCCTCAACACTTGTTTCACTATCGTGTTCCACAAAAGATCCTTTTTATTTGAAAGTGATCGATGAATCAGTTGTAGATTTTTGTTTCTGCTGTTTTTGTTAATTGAATTCATTTTTTCTTGTCTCAATCACGTCTTCTGTAGCTGTAGACATTTGTTCAACACAGATTTTATTTGTATTAACATCTCCATCAAGATTATCTTTGTTCTTAATTGCCAACTGTTGAACGTTCACTTCTCGATGAATTAAGAGGAAAAAAAGAGCACTATCATGTGTGTATTATGGTGTAAACATTTTTACACAACATACAAGATGCCTTGATTTTAAATAGTATATAGATTTCAAGTCAGATTGTAAACAAAGTATCAGTGTAGTGATAGGGAAATCGACTCAAGTGAAACACTACTATCTTTATTTCACTCAAGGTTTTACTAGAGTTTTATGAATCATTTTCGATAGAATTTAGTTTCAAGTAGTTAGTTTATTATTTTAGACGAACCTTGGATCCATTTAATCTGTATCCAAAATGTCGTAGTACTAGATCATTGAATGCCAATATTGAAAGAACATTCTATCCAATTATATTCTTCTTTTTAGTGGCAAAAAAGAACGTATAGATGTCTATCAAGCACCATACGTCTGGATTCAATTGAATAAAGTTAAAGCTAATGTATTAATCAATGTCATGTGTCGAGTATTTGCTAAAAATATTGATTTTGATAAAACATCAATGCGAGCTGCAACACGATTTCAAATTTACATAACAGATTTACCGAAACAAATATCGTCAGGTAACATTGGTGAAATATGAATCAAAACATTTCTCTGTCTACTGAATAAACAAGCATGAATCAATCAAATGTGAATAAATTCTTCATATATCATACAAAACTCTTTTTCTATTGTACTTCTACTATCTCAATTTCTTACCTTAATCAATGAATGCGTCTTCTATTTTTTCTCTTGTATTTACGTATGAATGATATCAATTAATTAGCATCAATAAACATTTATTTTTCAAAAATTTCATCATAGAATTATTTCTGAAGAATATGTCGTTTTTGCTTTATTAATACTTTAAAATTTTCTCTCGTATACAATTTTGAATTCGCTCTATCAAATCTACACATATAGTTAGAGTTCATGTTTGACGCAATATTACAAGAAGGATATACTATTACATATTCATAATTGGTAGTACAAAAAACATGCACAGAAATGGCATCCAAACTATGATCAATATACAAGATAGATTGATGAATTTCTTTGGTTCCGTTTCTATAGCATCACGTCAAATATACAAGAGAAGAAAACTACATCAGTCTACGTTAATTATGTTTTCAATGTCATTACTATCTGTCTTATGCATACAAACGATTATTTACAAAGTATTCTTGACATACAAGAAGAACATGACTCGGCCCTTGAATACTTCTCATACTGAGACTTAATGAACGTTCAGTTTCTATGTTGAAATAAGTATTATTAAATAGTATTTTAGTTTCGTAAAAAGAGTCAACTCCGTGGTGAGGAAAAATACGTAACAGCTCTTCAAACATCTAGAAAATAACAATCGACTGTAAAAACATTGTTTCACTTACCGAAATATTTGTTAATTGATGGACTAAAAGTTTCGATACAAAACGTTTCTTCATGTTGCGACCTTATAGAAAAACAAATATCAAGATGTTAGTTTTGTAGCGATATGTTTGCTCTTTCATTTGATGAATGTGTAGAAAGTTTGACATCTATTCTGAAAACGAAGGTCGTACTGGCTTCTGTCTAAACATACATAACATAGTCCGGTTACAAACATCGTGCAATCTTAAGAATTCATTTTTAAGTAAGAACACTTTATGTCTTACAATGTTCCAACTTTTCAACAAAAATCATTATTTGATCTTAAAAGACAAGATTCAGTGATTCACATAATAATAAAAATCACTAATGCGTTAAATACTATGATTCGTTATCTTATTAGACAGTTTACATGTAAACTAAACATGAAAAGCTCAACTATCGCGCACTATCCAAAAGCTATATAACGAGATAGTTCATCTTGAGACATATTACTCTAATTATTTTTTCGTTTCTTTCTTTGGTCATATTGTTTTATTATAATGCTATAGAAATGAGTTTGTAAAATATTTCTTCTATCAAATCGATGTTTTTAGAACTGCGAAAAAAATCATGTTTCACTCGATGATAATTGCTTGGATTCAATCATACGAGTGATTGAATCTTAATCAGGAACAAATAGTACAGCAAGAATTTCATTCTTGTATCTATGTCGTATTAACTTCCGTAACTCAAATGCGACTCTACCATCGTTTAACACTATGAACTCAGATTTTATAGTTCCTCGTATAGTATTAGAAAAATTTTCAAGATTTACATCAACTATTTGATCAACGATATCAGTTACTTGTTATGAGGCTAGAAATAAAACTACACGTGTGAAACTGTTGCTAACAGAGTACATTAAAATGAAAATCTATTTTTTATCATGATCTAAGGATATGTTGAACCAAATGCGCACAGAGAATAGTACCAAATTAGCTACAGAAACATCGTTCTTCTCAAATCAACTAGCATACATTTACAAAAAACATCTCTGTCGTACTGTAATACTATGTTACGCTCTGTTCAGTGTGCCTGATTTAGCTAAGTTGAACAGTATCTCATTATACGTCGGTTTCTATTTAAAAACAAGACGATTCAAAGTTCTCTGAGATCCAATAGTCATTGTAATCGACATTCACAGTAAATTCATGCATAGAAACTTGTTGAATATTTTTGTTTAAACTCAATCAAAGTAGAAATTTCTGATTAGAACTCGAAATTTCAAAACTTTTAACTTACTCGTTGTTATCAAGTAATTGACGAAGCACGTGTGATTTTCAGATTATGTTTTATGCTAATGAAATTTTTAGCTTTTCTACTTATTAACAGTTTAATCAATCTGATAAATATCTAAACTATTAATTGTTCGTAATATTAGATAATGTCTATCGATTGTAATTGCTAGATTACGTATTTCTTTCTTATATTCGATACGACTTAATTTATTATCAATAAAAGTTAATTCATTATTAAAATATTTACTAAGTAACCATCCAGTTTTTGAAATACGTCTATTGATAATTGATGTCAATGTCCAATAGAGATCATCAGCACCACTAAAATAGATTGTTCTCAATGGTAACATATTAGATATTGCAATAAGAATAAGTCGACGTCGTCGTTGAATACTAACAGTTAAATTTTGATTTCTTTCAGCTATTAATAATCCTAAACATTCACCATTTTGATCATTTTCAATAGCACATATTGTATCAGTTCTATATAAATGAAATTGATCTAATGAAAAATTTTTTTCAATTGAATTTCTTTGTTCCCATTCTAGAAGATTATAATGAACGAAACGTTGTTGTTTTGTTCGACTTGTTAAATAAACAAGCCACAAATCAGTTTGATAACATGTAAATAATTGTAATTGTTGATTGGATGGAAATGATTTTTTAATTGGTAATAGTTCGTATGAAGATAATGTTAACACAGAAAATATTCGAGATGTCATTATTAAATATGAACGATGATATGACGACCAACGGATTTGTTTTATTGAATCATTGACATTGGTATTCCATGGTATCTTTTTCAATTGACCATCAATATTATACAATGTTAGATATTGTCCACCATAGATAAGAAATGAATATTCACCAGCACCTAATGTTGAATCATTTTCACATTCAAATGAATTAATCAAAGATTTGTCAATATTCAGTAAATTAAAAAATGATGTATCCAATGATTTCGATAGATCTCCAACAGTATGTTCAAGTAAATAAGTTGAATTTAAAATTTTTGGTGTTGATTTGTTGACTCGAGAAAAAATATTCTCAATAGTATTTGATTTGACAAATTGAAGTGCGGATGAATTATGACTTATGTCTTTCAAAATTCGATGTTCATTTTTTATTTCATTATTATGTTTTAGCATAGTTCACAAAAAAGAAAAACGATTGCTCGAACAATCATATGATAAATTAAAACGCGCTACAAACAAAAAGAATTTCAAGAAACTTATCCATAACAGAGTCATGCTAAAGAATTACATTTTGAATTAGTACAACAATTTGAAGTGAAATCTCTGTAAAACTTTTGAGGCAATATTCGTGATCTCGTCGAATATGTACTTGAAACTGATATTCGATAGGCGATAGTCACCATACTGAACAGAACAATAAAATAAAGCATATACTTCTACAGTTATCTTATTCCACTTGATGAATTCTCCGCAACTTGTTGTCTGCTAGAGTGAATCTTTTTTGCCTAGAAGTTTATTTTGCTGCTTTTCTTGTGAATAAATCTTCAACTGCGTAGAATTTTCAATAGTCATCTATTCTTGAAGTATTTTACCAAATCTTGTAATTAATGTACTAAGAATTCATAATGTAACACTTGTGTTTATCGGATGATTCCATTGAAGCATAGTTGTTGAATCTAACTAGAAGTACGAACTTAGTAGACAACGGGATATATTCTTAATCCACTAAAAGTTTCATCATCTAGCGATGGAAGAAGTTATATAAAAACAAAGTAATTTTTTCCACTTCATTTTCTCAGAGTCACTATCTAAGATAGATTTCATTTTTTTGTCATTAAATCTATTTTCAAGACAAAACATGTATTGACCCACAAGTCGAACGAAAGTAGAAAACAGCATTTTCATGTCACAAAGAATCTCTTTTTTATCATTATTCATGGAATTAGAAATTAATTCCAAATCTGTTAACGATTGCAACCGTTTGAAAATCACTATCAAATAATCTACTGGTAAGAAAAGAATTTTGAAACAAAAAATTTCTAACATATGGACACATGTTGTAGAATCTCTTCTAGCCATTTTCAATGTATCCAATATTACACGAGATGCTTCATGGTACAACGAGCTGTGTTTAAATGATACGGAGTGGTGATATTTCTTTCAATATTGCCTAGAAATCTTTTGACTCACAAGCATTTATTTGTGCTATTCGAAAAATTAAACGATGCATGTCACCAAATTGAGATGACATGTACTCATTGAAACGACAAGTGTATTATCATACCGCTTGTATGTCACAATTATCTATTAGAACGCATTTTATACGAGGATTCTCTTAGATTCGAAATCACAAAATCTCTCAACTTTATTGTACGACATCGCAGTAAAATAAACAAGCATGAATAGTATCAACGACGGCTTTTGACAGGCACACGTTTCTCTATCAAAAGAATAATAAGTTGAAGTTCTCGAAACAGTAGAAAGGAACACTATGACACGAGAAACTTATCAAGAGATAAATCAATATTGTGACGGGTTTTCATTATATTCGATAGATACAATCAAGATAAGAGGTGCCAACAAAGAACTTTTGTATTCAAGTTTATAGACAAAAGAAAATCATCAAGAAATAAGCACATTATCAAAAGTTCACATATCATCAAGTTCTATACAAGCAATTGTGCGAAGTGTCAAAGAAAGGATGAGTCTTCACAATATATCAAAAAGTTTGAAGCTCTCATTGTTGAGCAATATTTTATGTTCTATCTACGACGTAAGTTAAATAATTTATGATAGTATATTTTTGATTTTGGCAATAAATCTCTTCTCGAATCGATTTTTCCTTTAAAAACTGACTTTCATCAATCGTTCAGTATGTTGAATCTACGAATGTAAAGATTTACTGGAAAAAAAACTCGTCATGTATTTTGTTTTCATTAGTCTAATGTATATATGATCCTCTAGTTTTAGGTTTCTAATCAAACTGATACGCTTATACAACTGTGAGATCTTTGTTTGTGAAGTTATAAACAGTATCCAAGAATGATTCACTTTGTCAATGAATTATTGAGTCGCATATGTAACACAGAAATGAACCACGATCGAATTGCTAGTAACGGACCTGGAATTTCAATCGATACTTTCGAAGCGAAGAATGTTCGTAGTTATGTTCTCCTTTGTAGAAACATTGCCGATACAATTAGCTCGTAAATCATTTGAAAGAAGAATAAATATGATTCCATATATTTAATGTATATGTCTTTTATATTCGTTTATGAAATTGTACAAGTAGAATTTTTCGAAAAACTATTTACGAACAAACATCAATAGAAAAACTGATGAATGAATCTAGTTTAGATAAAAGTTATTTATAAACATTTGTGTGAATTGTTCGTCGTAGTAGACATTGATTTCGGAGGAGAATCAAATGTCAGTGCAAAATAAGCTAATTGAAGCAGCCTTTGTAAACAAGGTACATAGTCACTGCCATGAATTCAAAAGCGTTGGATGACCTCTATCATGGAAAAACATTGCAGTGCGTTTGATTTAAGATCTTTGATTTCGAAAATATGAAAGCTAGAATCGATAATTGACTGTAAATATCTGTGTTGTTCTTAATCATAATAAGTGAGAAGTCTTCTATCTGTAATTCAAATAGCAATATATTTGGATAGTAAAAAAAGTACCCGAAGGTCTTTTCCGAGGTCAAAGAGCAAAATCATTGTGTATTTTTTCTTGTGCGTCCTTGTCATTGTTGTTTATCGCACTCTATTTTCATTTCGAACAGCTTTACAACTCAGTGATAGTTTTCATGAATACAATACGAATACCATCGAACTTACGAGTGATAAATTTGCAGACAATATTAGGATTTCTTTTTATTTAATATTCAGATTCATACTTCTATGAACTACATGATTCCATCTTGTTCCTACGACTAAAACTAATATTTAACATTAAAAACAAAAATTACGTTGCATAAATATATTTTCTATAAATAAGGAAATCTACAGGCGAGGTTTTTAAAGAAAAAAAGAAAAAAAACGAACTAAATATTTCGACTAGTGAGCATTACAGTTCGACTAAATAGTGTAAACATATTCTTGCTTATTTCTTTGCTTTGCCTTGATTAGCAACTTCTTCGACAGCCTTTTTAACAATATCGTCAGGTGCAACATAGTAATGTTTAATTGGATTTAAATCTGCATCAAGTTCATAGACCAAAGGAATACCTTGAAAATATAGCAATCAAATGAATATATTCATTATTTTCTTTCTATTTGAATTACCTGTTGGTAAATTAAGTTGAACGATTTCATCATCTGATACCTTATCAAGATATTTAATTAATGCCCGAAGTGAATTACCATGTGCAGCCACAAGAACTTTTTGTCCTGAACGAATAGCCGGTACGATAGCATCATGCCAATATGGTAATGCACGATCAACTGTATCTTTTAAACATTCAGTTAATGGTAAAACACGTCTATCTAAATTCTAAACGGTAAACAATTTTTAACAACATCTTTGTTTGATTGTCATTAGTTTAAATTACTTTGTATTTAGGATCATTTCTTGGATTATATTCACTGGATGCTTCAAGTTCTGGTGGTGGAATATCATAAGCACGTCGCCAAATCTGTATAGACAAATAGATTCATGAATAAATTAATTTTTTCCCATCTCATTAAAACTCACTTTAACTTGATCTTCACCATATTTGGCTGCTGTTTCTGATTTATTTTTACCTTGTAAAGCTCCATACATACGTTCATTCAGACGCCAATGACGATGAACAGGAATCCAATGAAGATCTAATTCTTCTTGAATGCATTCAAGAGTTTTAATGGCACGTTTCAATACCGATGTATAAGCTACATCAAATGTGTAACCTCCCTCTTTAAGCCACTACAAGTATTTAGAAAAGAAAAGATCAATGCATATTTCTTTTTTCTCTAAACTAATACGAACTTGTCCAGCTTTTTTAGCTTCATCAGTGCCCTTTTCTGATAGATCAGCATCAAACCAACCACAGAATAAATTTTTTTGATTCCATTGACTAGATAACGAGAGAGAAAAAAAGAATTGAAGACGACAAGTATGCTATTTCGTTATCTACCTTTCGCCATGACGAACTAGAACAAAAAGACATTTCTCAATGAATATAATATGAAACAAGAAATAGAAAATAACTGACCTAAAACTAATTTGTATGCTGCCATGATTGAAAATCGAGACGTTATTGAATGCGTGGCGGGAGCTCAAAGTACAAAATATATACAAGAAAGAAACAAATAGGAGTAAATAAGCTATATGACGACCTCTATTACGTACGATATTGGCTAGAGTCTAAACAAATAACAGCAGAGAAATCATTGGTTCTTTATTGCGGTTTTTATATTCAGCCGTTTATATCTTTTGTATGTCGAATGTGAATTTTTTTCGTCTATAGTTAGACAACAAGAGACTAAGTTTTGAGTTCTAAATAGAAAAAAAAACTTTTTGGAACGAGACATGAGTTTTCATTTTTTAGAAAAGTCGNTTGAAATCGTGCACTGTCAGAAATGCAATGAAATATTTTTGATCTACACAAAAGAAAAATCCGATTAGTATAGTTCAAGTTTCTTTGTCGTCGAGGTCAACTCGAGCGAAAATTCTTCGGAACAAATTTTACTTAGAATATTCAAATGGAAATTTTCTGAATAATTTCCGTACTTTAGTTATCATTTTAGATTTTTATATATTTTTTAATTCTATTAAGCATGCCAGTCATTCTTCGATCTAGAACATCTAAAACACAAGTAATATTCTTTTCTACTTCAAAACTTATTATTACAACATGTTTTTGTTATTTAGATTGAATCAAATGAGAATTCTCCACCAACTATATCGAAATATCAAACACAAATAAAAGTAAATAGTTTCAACAAGGTTTTTCTTATATTCAATCAATCAATTACTTGATTATGTTCTAGAAAGAATATGACGAAGACGATGAAATTAAAGAAGAACCTATACGTAATATTGAAGAAATACGTCGAAAAAATTTGGAAGATAATAAAGCATTTTTAGAAGGTTTATTGATGACACAAGTAAAAATCTATTTTCTCTTCTTATGTAAAAAGAAAAATCGTACTGGTGTATTTATTAGATTCGTGATGATATCAAAAGTTTAGCTAATACTTTACAACCATCAATTAAAAATGAAAGTAGAAAACGTGATAATAAATAGTAAGTTTGTCTTTAATGAAAAGAAATATCACACGGCTCAAAGGAAGATGAGAATAAACTTAACAAGAACAATATTTTGACCAGATCATAATACATGGACTACCGTATAATTGATGCTTCGACAGAAAAATTTAGAACTCTAGCAAATCAACAAAGATCATTTCTCTCGTTGCAACAATGTATATTTGATGAGTCTGTTCTAAATGTGAAAATAAAATACTCGCTATTAATTTAAAACATAGTAGTAATCACATAACTATTGAATGACTTTACTTGGTTCATTAGACATTTTTCTACTCCAGATCAATCGCTGTATCAAATGAACATTGAGAGGCTATTCGAAAGCAAATAATCATATGACTACAGCGGAGACACCTTTGATTGATAAATAAAGAAAATTGAACTGCTACCAGTTTTTTCATTCTTAACCACTATCAAACGAATGGTTTATGAAACTAACTTTACTTTTTTCTTATTTTGATCTACACGTATGAAAAGAAAAAAATACTTGTACCAACATTTAAATATTCTAACAGGCGAGCTGAGTTTGTATTTTTAATTTAATGTAAATATAGATTCATTTATAAGAACAAAGAATTATATGATGATACAATGGTAACGGGCAATAATGAAAACTAATTTGATTGATAAGACAATAATTATCATGAGGGTGGTTTCATTACAGTTATTCTAATTTTGACCATTCATAGGAGAAGCCAGACGAATAAATTATCTACTTTATTTCGAAGGAAAAAAGCAATTGGTATAGAAATATGTGTTTTTATTTGAGCAATATATGAAATAGAACTACTAACTTGATCTGGATGATAATTACCCTAATATTTTCTTTTGAATTAGTTAATTCTGAGCATAAGTAATATTCTAGGTTTAAAATACTAGTGTATATCTATTGAATTTAAATTTTTAATTTAACATTGATTGTCAACGTTAACGTAACATGCTTTCATTTTCAAGATGAGGCTTTGTTTTTATACATTTACTTCAATTCGATCATGAATATTGATTATATGAGTGCTTCTTGTGTATTCTCTTTGGTATTTAAATAGGAAAGTTTCCGATCACCATTGAGTTCAAATAAACTTAAATTGTAATATTGATTCTTATTAACTGTTTTCATGTACGTTTAGGATTCTGTTAAAATGTTTTCCGAATACATAGACATAAGGAATGGAGCAGCAGTCGACTAAAATGCAGTAAAATTCGATATCTTTTAGTTTATGAGTTTTTCATATTTGCTTCATTCATAGTGGATGTTGCTTAGTTTTTAGTTTCATTGAAAATCGGCCATAGAAACAGTACTGATTAAAAATTATAGTGCTTTATTTAGATACGACTGTATATTTCTCCTTGTTAGTAATTAATATATCTACCATTATGTGAAAAACAGAAGAAAAACTCTTGTGTTTCATATTTAACATAATAGCAATATGTTGAATGCATGAATACTGATGCAGGTAATTCACACTGATTGATACATATAGCAGCTATTCATTATATGTCGACAATAGATAGTTAAAGTTTGTAACCTTTCATGGTTCGACAAAATTATTAATCGATGTTACTGTTTAATTCTATTTTCTTCTTGTTTCGAAATTCTGATTTTGTAAAAATGATTTCTTACGCTTAGTATTACTGTTACGGAAAATGTTCCTGTTCGACGATCACGCCGTCTAGCGAACATGGATGTTGACGGAAATAAATTGTCATCACCAGAAGAAAGTGACAATGCAATGGATACAACGAAAGTAAATATAATTATATGGCATTTTCTTCGTTTGAATTAAATCGATGCGTCTCGACTAGGATACAAGTGTTGTTTTTCAAAATAAATCTTATAAAAGACTAGCAGATATATCTCCTGAAGAACAAGAAGCATTAAATCAAAAGATTCATGGATTTTTCGAAAAAAACAATTCAACTACTGATCCGAAAAAGTAAAATAGACTTGCTTTAGTCATCAACAAATAAAAATAAAAGATTACAATTTTTTTTAATATTAGATCCATTTATAAATTTTCTGATTTACACATAACTGATGAAAATGTTCTGAAATTAACACCAGATCGTATTATATTCATGGATATTCATTCGCGTTCAGATATAGTAGGTATCATTGGTTGTGATCGAAAGGGTACGGTTGGTCTTGTTGTTAAAGTAAGTGGACATCATTATTTTATATTATTTGATTTAATTTAAATCAAAATATTTATTTCTAGTCTAGTGACAATTTGAATAGCGCATGGTGTAAAATCAATTATAGTTTTCATACAGAATTTGCTACATGCTGTCGTTTCGATAATTTCAATTCAAATATGATTAATTCGACATCCTTCGATGCGACATTTCGTACATATGATATAACAAAAAATTATTCTGTTGAAGTATTCAATCATTTTTCTTTTATAAAAATCAATATTCATTTAAATATAACTTTTCAGGTATATAAAGATCCTGACAATAATGGATTAACAGCTTTTGATTATCGATCATCACAAACTTGTCTAATTTCTTTGCATAATGGTGATGTAATATTAGCGGATATGCGAACCAAGTATGCATATTGTTTGTTTCTCGTTTTTCGAAACAAGACACAATAGAAGTGTTCGAAGTAAAGAGAAGAAAAATTCATATTGACGGATTACAAAAGCATGCACTTCGTCGTAACGGCGACATGTCATAGACCGCGACTAATTATGTAGATATACGATCGCAAAAGAAATATACTATCACTAACGTCTCGTCATTACGTATGAATCTATTGTTAATAGTATCAATCAGTGATTCAGTAATATCATATGAACGATATATGACACTGAATCAAAAGAATATAGAGAAAAGTCTATCGGATTTCTATGCTAACCCTATTGTTATAATCAATAACTGCTTGTTTTTGTTTAGTCCGATATCGACTGAACGTTTTGATGTATCGAATAAACGTATTCGAACTATTCATATTAATCCAATGCAAACAGATGAATTCTGTATTGCCGGAATTGAAAAGTAGTTTATCAAAATTTTGAGAATTCTCATGTTTTTATTTGCTTGTGTGAAATGGTTTAGTTGTGCTAAAATCTGGGATTTAAGAAATATGTCATCGATGAAATATTGTTTACAAACAAATCGTTCTTGCTATGGAGCTTATTATAATCAAGCAGGTAGTCATATTATGGTTTCAACTCGAGATGATCATCTCATGTCATTTTCTTGTAATGAAATTCAACATGCAACGGATCCATTCAATATTCAACCAATAAAACGTATTCATCATAAAAATTTTGTTAATCGTTTTGTAACACCGTTTACACCACAGCCTTACACAATCTTCGAATCTTATTTTCTTATTGGATCAAATCAATATCCTCGAGAGGTAAAAATTCGTATCGGTCTAGAACTCAGCATGATTTTAGTATTAATTTAGATAAACATTTATGATGGAAATTGTCATCGAGTTTCGTCATTGCGTAGCGCACATTTAAATTCATTAGCTACAATAAATGTTAGTCATCGGACACTTCCTATAGTTGTTGGTGGAAATTCAAGTGGACGTATTCATGTGTTTGCAGGACTTGTTCAATAATTAAATTGTATTTAATCATAAAAAGAGAATCATTATTGTTATTATTATTTTTCTTTTGTTAAATTGACGAACTCTTTTGATGGTGAATAAAATAAATAAAGACGAAAAGAAAAAAACTAAGGAAGTATTTTGAATCATTTCGATCGTGGTTAAATAAACTATGTAGACTTTATTCAAATATAATAATATATATGCATCTGATTCGGTCCCACTTCGATTACTATTAATAACAACGAATGGCACCTTCTTGCGCGCATGTTACAATAAGTCGTCCACATCTAGTCCATATTCGTGCAAATGATAAAGCTCGATTATGCATTGCTATAGGACATTCTAATTCGTAGAGTAACCAATCATCAGCACGTACTGGTGTTTTGGGTGGAATCGGTGGAATACCAGCTGTACGTTCTATGGGTTGAAAACTTTGTTCATCTGTTGATGGATCAAATGGAGGCGTATTATCAAAACCAAAATCATCATGAAACCACATTGAATGATCAAGTGATACTTGCATTCGTATGCGTGAACTGAATATATTGACGGCATAGGGTAGAAGAGCAGTCGTTAATAATACACGATCACTACAATAAGCTACGGCTGAACGATGTAAATGTGAATCATCAGGTAATGGTTCAACAGCTTTAATCCAAACAAGTTGTCGAGCTGGCCATTCTGGTGCAGGTGTGAGTAAATCGCGTGGATGACAATGTCGAATATCAATACGTACTGGCATATCCATAGCGAGTTCAAGAAATGGACGAAATTCAGATGGTAAACGTTTATCATCAAGAAGACTTCGAAAACGTTGTCGCGTTGAACGTAGTTGTTCTGGTGGCACAACACCTTCAAATGAAAAACAGATAATCATGTTTTATGCCAATTAATGGACACATACCAATACTAGGCATTACAGGTTGATGTGCTAAATTGCCTTGTTCCTTTCGATGAAAACTCATTTCGCATTCGAAAACAATTTTATCGTCTTGTACAGCTGTTACACTACGTGCTTCAAATGATCGACCATCACGCAAACGTTTAACGGTATATGTTATGGCGGAAGAATTATCAGCTGCTGCGAGAAAATAAGAATGAATACTATGTAATGGATGATTTTCTTTCAATGTTTTTTGAGCAGCATACATGGCCGAGCCAATCATTTGACCACCGAATACACTTGTACGATATGGATATACGAATAGAGTTTCAGCAGGTTGAACAAAAACGTTGGGTGAGACTTCGATAACTTTCAATGTTTCATAAAGACTAGGTTTTTTCGTTGATAAATATCGATGAGTAACAGTGTTCAATAATATATGTCGTTTCAAAAGCATCATCTTGTTTGTATAATAATCAATAAAACTTCTATAACATCATAAAAGTTATGAGAGAAGTCATTCAGTTAATGCTTCCACACTAGTAACGTTGTTTTGTTTTCGGTCCATGTTTTTCCTGTAGAAAATATGATAGATCAGAAACGTTGCGGTTGTTGTTTTGTTTTTCTCGTTCTTGCGCTGAATTTTTTTCCTATGTTACGAGAAGGACGACGAAGCAAAAAAAAATAAACCATTGGTTGCAAAGAAAGAATAACGAGTACGTTCTAATACAAAAAAATCATTTTCTTTAGTTTAGAGCGAGAAAACGAATATATGTTAGTGTGGCAATTGAAAGAGTTGTTCTTTCTCTGTAAAGGAGAAGATGAAGAAAATGAAAGTGTCCAAGTAACATTTTCCAAGATGAGAGTATTATCAAGTCTACGTTTTTTAAAACTTATTTAATTGATGTTCGGATATGAAAAAAATACACCTGTCTAATTTCTTAACATCGTGTAAAGCATAACACGTTAAACATTCTTTTCTTCTGATTTTTGAAGGTTGTTATTCGTTTACAATCGAATGATTTTGAGCAAGATTATTTATATTTTTCGGTACATAATTTGTACCATGATAGACACGTGGATTCCAACGTCCTTTTAACGTTACACCTGGTCGTGTATTAGAGACGCATAGGTTGCTGCCGTCGAAATATTTATAATAAGGTGGCGCACATTGATTGGTCTTTTTCGATGTCAAGAAACGTTTACCGATGGTAAACAAAGGCAACCGATGACGATCGGCTTTTTTAGGATAATACAAGGGTGGATTTGTTTTTAATGTACTTGGATTTTGATCGAATGATAAACGATGTTTTTGGATAAATCCAGCTTGTAATCGAGGGAAAATATCTTCGTCGAATTCATACATTGGATAAGTAGTTGGACCAGGTGAAGAAAAGTTGCCGAGTACAGATTTTCTAGAAATGGTAGGACCATACAAAGGTCGAAGAATTGGAGCTCGTCGATGATATCTTGATTCTAATGGAAAATAGAAGTATCGCGAATCATTAGATTTCGGTTTTTGCTCTATTCGACGTGGTGTTATAGATATTGCAGGCATCTTAGCATTTGACGTATGCTGACCATTAGGAAAATAACGTGCTAATAAACTAGTTGAAATAGGTGGAGCAGTTTCATATCGACTAGCAATTGTTTTACCTATTCATTAATCGTAAAAATTCAATAGGTGGTATGAAAATTTTCATTTTTTTTTACCTGGACGAATATAAATTGACCTGTCCGGTATGCAATAATGGGCAGGACCTGGTTGTTTTTTTATTAACTTATCCTTTGATTGAAATATTCTTGGTTTAATAACCCATGCTGGTCCATGATAAAATTGATTATTATCTACACTATAAAATGGTGGTACTTCTGTTCTTATCTTTCTATTAGGTATTTGATATCGCATGTATAATAATAGTAGTACTTGTTTTATAAAAATGATTTCTTTTATTTAAATAATCATTGCATCAAAAATGCACAAAAGAAAAGTAAAATCATGTTGCTATGATTTTTTTTTCTCTATTATTAAATAAATATTAGTTCGATGTCTACTGGTCGACAATTGAATAGGCAAAATAAAAAAACGATACCAATATTTTCACATTCAATTGAGGCATGGAAAGTTCGTCCAATCAATGGTTTTGAGAAGTATCTATTTCCGAATACTCAGCTACAGTTCGAACATGTCATTGACTCGATTAAATCCATTCGTAAGTTAAATATTGATCCATCTCGATTTATCTATCCACGTGATGCTATGGGTAACATGTTGGTTGCATCACTCAATTGGAATACTCCTCGTTCGAAACCATTCTATTTACCCAAATACGATTTTGTTAAAGTGCATTCACCAATATGGACTATAAAACATATTCATCCTTCGAAAAGAATCATTTTTAGTATAGGTCCCATGGCTTACGATAGTGTCAACGATAAATCACAAATGTCACATAGCTCTGGTTGGACACAAGTTGGACGACAAACATGTAAATCCGACTTAGGATTAACAGTTCCATTTTATGATACGAGAAAATATAAAGAAGTTGGCAATCCGAATTCAGTACGATTTAATCTTGTATCTATTTTAATACGACTACGGTCGATTGTATTTCAATAGAGACATGTTCCCATCACTGGACTATCAAAAGTTCATACATCTGTTAAAACTAGCAAACTTTCAAATAGAATAAAGAAAAGATCGAACGTTAATGGTGACTATACATATAAAATAGAAAATAATAGAGTGTCTATACAGCACAATGAATCAATAGATAAAAGTGGATCTCCAATTAAAAGTCTTTATCCTCAATCAAATCCTTTAACTACATCGCATGATCATGTCTCCCAAATAGGTAAAGTTGATCTACCATTGGGAATCTCTTCTATTGAAATAGAACCAACTATGGCTAATAGAGAGCAAGATAGTATCACTTCAAATGATAAGAAAATTATACAAACAAATCAAGAATTAGAATAATAATTACGATCACACAACTTGCGATACTGTCACAGTCGTATTGATTATCAAGAACTTAGATTTGATAAATCAAATTTCTCATGATCTGCCATAGTACTTTGTCATGTCGAGAATCAAAATGATTCCGTTTGAATAACGACTATCTTACAGCGAAGTTTGTATTATTAACTAACTTCAAATAGAATACCTTGGAATATTCTATATTCCAATGAAGTAATTCATCAAATATAAATAAAAAATAACAGTTTAAATGTAGACATAACTGTCTTACATTGAATTTTTCACAAGATAAGTTTACATTATTTGTCTTGAAAATAATTTTTCTAGATCTTTAATATTATTAAATTTTTTCTTCTAGTAATATATTACCACTATATGACCGTACCTTTCCCATATAGTATGGGGCGGTGCGAAAGGGTTAGAGCAGAGAGGTGGGGTGGGGTCAATCCTAAAATCAGAGAAAACATCAAAAATTGGAGGAAACTATCATATAGCTTTCTGCAAGGGTAAAACAGGTCATTTCTGATTTTTCTGACTTAAATTAATTGATTTTACTCAAAAAAAAACCCACAGAAATCAAGAAAATTCGATTTAAGCTGTCTCATCCAGTATTGATATTTTCAAAGAACAAGAATAAAAAATTTTATTGTTTTAACCGACGGACTAATTTTTTGATTATTTTGATATCAAATCAAAAAAATGAACCGTTTCGCGCTTGGCTTTCTCTGACATTGAAGAAAATTACATATTAGTTCTCCGAAACCGTAAAAAATTATCCAGTGGAATTCTCTAAAATCGTGGTGAGCTTCTTAGTAAAACAAATTCACCCAAATTAAAATGATCCATCAAAATTTTCGAAATCGGAGAAAAAACAGGTCAACTGAGCAGGAGGTGACCTTCCTGCGTACAGAAGTACTTTAGAAATAAGTTAGGAATCTTTTTAAAGTTGTGCTATTTTCAAATGCGTGTCAAACTTTCAATAGTTGAGTCAAAAAAATGTAAACTATGAGCAATGTTCTTGAGTGTACATTAATTATTATTTATTCCACCGTTAACAATCATTCATATCAATTTCAAACAATTAAAATTTCTATAGTTTCGTCGTGAGAATATCCGATAGAGGGCAGTGAAAATCGAGAATACTTTTTCATTTGTGCAGAATGAATGTCATTTGAAGTTTTTCGAATAATTCATTTTATGAATTAAGTCATATCTAATATTTCAGTAAATGTACGTATGGGATGCACATGAAACTGTTTTGATAACAACTTCCAAACACAAAACATCAGATAGGCTATCCATATTTTATTAACATCATTTCCAAAATCAGTTCTTTAGTCATTTATAAACAAGTTAGTCAAGTTCTTCTTTGTATGTCCTATAGTGTTTCTTCTTCATTTTAGATCTTGTTGAATTACATCACTGCCACGTTAATCGGGCCGTTATGAAGTAAAACTAATACATTTCGTTGTTAACTTTTAATCATATCTATCTTTTTAGACTTGAAATTTGCAATTATAGTGGATATAAAATCTATCCAGGTCATGGTAAACGTGTTGTTAAAATTGATGGCAAGGTACGTTCCGAAATTCTTTCCGATTGAAAATAAAAATGTCATTGATTTTTCTTCCCGTTAAAGGTTCACATTTACTTGAATTCCAAATGTCAAAGATCAGCGGATATGCGTCGTAATCCTCGTCGTGTTACATGGACACTTTATTATCGACGAAAACATAAAAAAGGTGCTTCAGAGCAAGAAGTTAAAAAGCGTACACGTCGTAATATTAAATTTCAACGAGCCATCACCGGCGTTACATGGAACGAAATTCTTGCTAAACGTAATCAACAACCAGAATTTCGAAAAGCTCAACGACAAGATGCGATCAAGTAAAATCAAACGATTTGCTTGATGTTGCATAAAACATAATGCAACTTTTTTTCTCTGTTATAGTGCTGCTAAACAAGCTAAAAAAGCTAAAGCTCAACAAAAGAAAGTAGTGCAAACTGCTAACGTTAAAGTAAAGCATTGGAAACTGAAATATATATTTTTTTTTTCATGCTTATTTCTTTTAGGCTGGCAAAACAGTCAAGAAAGCAGAAAAAATTCAAAAGAATATACCGAAGGCAGGCCCAAAGAAAGGCACTCAACGTTAAAAGCAGATTATCATTGTTCACATCGCCGCCTCGTTTTTTTTTCTATATTTGCTTCTATTTAGCAAACGTTGTGTGCATTCGCATCTGTTTTTGTTTTATCATAAACATTTAATAAAAAGAAATAAGAAGAATTATAAAAACAAGTATCTTACCCATTAAGAAGCATAGCTGCCCAAAGCGATGAATCGATTTGACTTGTTTTAGATTTTTTATGCTATGGGCGTTGAACAATCGACGTTAACTAATCCGAACACGTCAACAACTCCGAAAAGTAAAGTTCGACAGATAATTAGATGATCGTTGTTGTCATATTTAAACCTTGTCTATAGCACCAGTCTATCATCCTAATATAACTGTTGTTAATTCTGGTCCGACTGCAGCAAGCGGTTCGAGTGGAACGGCGTCAACTGCATCTGTAACAGATGATAGTGATCTAAATAAATTAGCAGCTATTCCGAAATTTCTACCGATTCTTCGTTCCTCAATTAATCTACAAAATGATCCAACACAAATACCACATCTTGAGTATGGACCGGTAAGAATTTATTGTATGAATCAAGTTCATCATTGTTTTTCTGACCCTACTAACATGATCATGTTTTCTCTATTTGATTGAATTCATAAATATCGTGAAGTTGAGTTTACAACAAATACTTAACTATCAAGCAACAGAATTAAATATTCATTGATATGTTTGCTGCGATTTTTTTCATATTAATCGAAGTACTTGATACTCTATAAATGTAAATCAATTTCTAGACCGCCGAATGGAAGAGTACAAAAAATGAACTGTACTGTCCATAAGTGACTAGTAATTAATAGATTGCATGTATATATGTTTTAAGATCGAAGCTCAATGAGTCTCAATCGGATTTCTCATGTCGAAGCTTAACAAATTTGTTAGATGATGTCAATGTTTCAAGATATCATTCAAACTATATATGTGGAAAGTAAATTTTTTTGTATTCCGAATGCATATTTTCTTTTGCCATGAATGTTTAGTTGCAGAAGTTGATATTGAAGTGTGTAGTAGTACTTGCACAATTTGTCTTATAACTTTATATTAAATAGAGCTCAATATGATGTATGCATATCCTATTACGTCGTTCTATACTTTCACTGTGATTTTCATACATTCGTATCTTATGTAGAGAAAACAACGCACCCAACAGTGATCGTGTCTAGGAACAGTTGTTGAAAAGACGTTCGTTGAAATTTTTAACGGAAAAGAAAATTTCTTTTTCTGAAAATGTCTAATACAACGAAAATTCTTGTCAAGTGAGCAAAGTTCTTATACACTTAAAACATGGTCCTTCGCTTACGAAGTGTTTCGGTGATGATGTTTTAGAGCACATCAACATCTCAAGTTGTAGATGAGCATCAGTTTTTCGATTATGACAGTCGATAAGAACAGTATAACAATACTACGCAACGACCGATCGTTTCTAGGAACAGGAGAAAAATCATCCTCAAAGAATTGAGCTTGCTAAATCCCATATCGAATAAAGTCTCAAGCTGTCAAGCATTTTAATACAATTAGATAACAGATCATGTTCAATATGTCACAGTGTTACAGTTATCCAAGTCACAAATATTATTCAGTGGGTTTTTGTTTTGTATTTAGCTTTTGAAATTATCAATGAGTTTACAAACAAATTTTCGTGTTTGTGCCGAAATCGTTCAAAATGAACAAACACAAATCATGACTCGAATGAAAGAGGTCGATACACGTTCAAATGCTGTTCAACAACGTCTTATAGATAAACAAAAACGATTCCATGGCTATTCTGAACAATCAAAAAAACTACGTGATGTTGTAACATCATTGAAACGTCTTGATCAATCATTGACGGAATTAGCTAATCGAATGCGTGCAATCAATTTATGTTTACCACCAGATGATCAATTACCAACTTTGTCTTTTCGTAATAAATCTATAGTATCTGTTTCATAATATAATTACCTCGGGTGAGGGAAAGGTCGTCTAAAATAAAATGAGTTTTTGTCTATACTTGTATTTTTCCAGTCACGTTTGCATGTCTATCAGGACAAATGGAGCCAATTTTTGTAATAAGACTTTTTCGTAAAGGCACTTTAGCCAATCGTATACTTTAACTGTTAATTAATGGTTCGCTTGGGTAGTTTTTCTTAGTCTCAATATCAGCCAATCACATTTTTCAAACCCATGATTTTATACAATCTGTCTGTAATTTTGAGTAGAGTTTCGAACAAATCACATGTTTCCTAAGGTGGATTATAGCCTAACGATTTTTCAAGCCGTAGTTGAAGTGATTTACCTTTTCCGTACAGAAAATTTTATGAGTATTTTTCTCATTGTGGCGTTACTTGAAAGTATTTGGTAGCTTGCATCCGTGTAAGGATTTGTGTACGATATCTACATACTACAGCAGCATTGATACATATGATTTTGTGAAACTTATGTATATTTTCGGAGAAAATAGTGAGTGAAAGTTTACCGACTCACCTTACCGACCATAGAAATACAGGTGTCACTGACAGAATTCCATCTTTGCCTCCGCCATCTTCAAAGACTTTTATAAAAAAGCTATTTGATTAGATAGTTAGTAGAATGATGATTTAATTAAAAAATATTTCTAATAATAAAGAATGGATGTATAAGATAGTAATTAGTTCAAATTAATAGTTAAAGTAACTAATATTCAACATAAATTATTGTTAAGAAAACGAAAGTTACTTATTTATATGTCGGACGATCAAAATAGGGCCTTTTTACCCTGAGGATGTTAACAGAATTAAATAATTTGATAGGAAAGTCATTTCAGTACAAAGTTTCAACGGGATAAAACTTGTGAGTATGTGTATAAACTATACAAATTATTATGATTTCGTTTTATTCATTTAATTGACATTTTTTTTGTTTGTTTAACTCGTGTGTATTTTCGAGGAGAGTAGTGAACGTCAGTTTCAGAATGAAGTTCTCCGGTTGCCAAATAATCACCATTCTCGTTATGCACACATTAGCCTCCCTACCGACCAGATCATATTAGATCCCTCAAGAATCTACATCTTCAATACCGAGCTGAGCAACTGAGATCAAAAAAATACACAACAGCTTATTTTGTCATCTAATTCAATTCTTCTTGTAATAATATTGCGAAATTCAAAAAGTAGAATTCTAAAAATGAACAATAGTGGCCCGAAAGAAAAAGTTGAAACCAAAGATGCGGCTTCTCTCAGAATAGTACCAAAATGAATCATTAATTTCACACTTTCTACATGCTGTACTAGTATAACGAAGCTGAAGACTTATGTGAGTTGCAGATTTTAGCCTGAGAGTAAATGCGTTGATAAATTTTTTTTAATTCAAGTTTTGAAGACGTAAAATTCGTTTCTGTGTTACTGTTAGGAATGCGTTATCTTTGTTGATCCTTTCGGTAAATTGGATAGCATCATTTTTTGTGGAACATGTTGATACTTCTGTCTAAGTTAAATTTATTTAGATTTCCTTTGAGTATCATTTTGATTGAATGCATTTGTGAAAAAAAGACATCACACTCAGTCTGACTCTTTGTCAATTGTTGGATTCATATTTTTCTTGATTTTTCGTAAACACCGCATAATACTAAACGGGCCGAATATGCAACCGAGAGTCAAGGGGATCACACGGATGCGTATTGCTTGAATTTTTATTTTGTATTGCAAAACCTACCCTATAACATTTGCGTTACATAAATCTATCGTCATTTTCTCAAAAAATTTCAGATGTTTAATAGTCGTCCAAGATATTCTCACTATTATCAAACAAATAGATCTTATTATGGTATATTACTTCTTCTTGGTGAATTAAGTCGTTCGTCACATTTACCACCAATAACGTTGACAGTTGTTATCCTTAATGTATTAATTTATTTTGATATTTTTCCATTAATGGGTTTGACGAGTGATTTACAATCAGTCTGTGTTAGTACACATGCGGTACTTGACCAAGGAGATTATATGCGTATTGTATTAGCTCCGTTTTTTCATGGAGATGATATGCACCTATACTATAATATGGCATCATTTTTATATAAAGGACAACAACTTGAAACCCTACTTGGTAGTGGATACTTTGCAATTCTACTTACAATATTAACAATAACATCGAGTTTCATGCTTGTTTTACTGGGCCAATTAGCATCGAGTCTACTCGATAATCCAGAGTATTTGTTTACGTGTGCTGTTGGTTTTAGTGCTGTTATATTTGCACTAAAAGTTATAACAACGCATTACACACCAACATATGGTTCACATACATTTTTAGGCTTTTTTCCAATGTCAACGAAATATGTTGTTTGGGTAGAACTTATTATTATTCAATTAATTACGCCCAATGTTTCATTTCTCGGTAAATTTTAAAGATGTAAATTTTCTTAAAACTTAGCTAGAATGAACTCGTAAATAATTAACTTATCTAGAACTCATATGATTCGTTGTGTGAAAGCTTGTAAATTAAATTTGTCACTGTGAAGATGCTCCGAGTACATATTTAAGTCATTTTCATTGTCCAACGTTCATAAACCAATATGCTAGCTCACACTATCAGAGTGATTATCAAGAAGAATGGTTGAGTTTCATCGTGAATATTATAAATTCCGATTTAATCATTGATGATCCGACAAAAATAAGTATGGCATCTCTGTTCCACCAACTTACATCCTTGAATTAAAAATGAAAACGTTGACTGATAAAATTTGAAAAAAAGATCCATTACTGAATCAAGCTGAGTCTGGAAAGGAGAGCCATTCAAAATTAGATGATTTCCGAACGATGTCTAGGTTGAGTTGGTATTGAAATTCATTTCAATTTGCCCAGTATGGTATAGCTGTACGTTAGGCTGCCATGAGAATTTCTCACTCAGAAAAAATTCAATAGTATATGTACAAGCCTGTTTTACGACTGCAACACAAGAAAGTGTGAGACGTAGCCCTCTCTTTCATTTTGCCGAAGGAACACTTTTTCTCATTATTATTTTGCCTTCTATTTTACGTGATGAAATAAGATGAGTCAATTATATTAATCGAATAACTTTTCCGTAAGGTTGAACAATCGAGATTGCTCAGATTTAAATCCTCTTATTCAAATACAAAGAAATTTACAGAGATTTGAAAAGTGAGAAAAGAACCAGATTCGGTTAGGATGAGATGTACTGTTTTGATCATTTCATTAGACTAGCCATTTGGAGAACGTCTAGAAGAGAAAAGTGGTACTGTTTACAAGTATTCCATAAAATTCGGCTTGAGAATGGAGAATATTCATTTGATTTACTTTTTAACAATTTTATAGTGTTGTATTAACATATGCTTAATCCTGCAACCAACTTAATTTTAGCTCTCACTACTCATCTGTTAGATTAAACAGACAGTTGACTGAGAAACAAGAGCAAGAGTTTTTACAAGAAATTTTACTTTCTTTTTTATTTAGGTCATTTGGGCGGAATTTTAGTTGGTCTTTTGTATATAAATGGCCCATTACGATCTATTTGTAATAGTTTGTATAGTTTAATATTTTAATGTTCTACTGTTTGTCTGATAGAAAAAAAAATACGAAACACCAAAATTGTTTTAGTTTTTAGTTAGACAATTATTAATGTAACCGACAAGCGATAAAGAATTTTCATAATGTGTGTGTTTATTTTCTGTTGTTGTTTAGTTCGATGGATTCGAGAGAAATCGTTTTTCGTGATATCAGTAATATAGATCTATTTTGTTTTAGTTCAACTAATGTTTTGTAAAAGAATTTATTTTGTTTGTTTTTAAACAGCTGTGTTAAATTGAAATTCTATTAGTAAACTACCACTATGATCTTCAAATAAACATAAACCAGTTTTACTTTGAAATCCACTCTCATAATAAACATAGAGACATCAGTTATACATGAGGTAATTTTTTTCATATTTATTGTAATACTTATGTGCTATGTTGTGATGAAAGAAGAAAATTAAAATTAAGGAGTTCTGGAACGATGATACGAGAGACCAATTCAAGCTCAACGACACAACATTATCTCAAAAACTTAATGTAAACAATGTTTAGAGCAGTACTCTGTTGGATTTATTATGAAAGTTATCAATATGTTAGGAATTTCAGAAAACGATCTAGAAAGATTATTGAAATATAGTATCAGAGGCATCCATTGACTATTTTCGATACCAATCTTAGGAATGATTGAGCTCATTCCACGATTTGATGGACTTCATCGCAAAACTAACGTTTTCTGTAGAACTATCACGAAGGAAAATTGGATTCAAGAGAATTGACTATGCAACTATGAATGACAATGGTATTTGTATTGGTCTGCAGTTGAATCATTTTTGTATTTAGCTTCTAGAGAAGGCGTCGGCTTGTTACCAGTTTCGATTCCAACTAGATTGAAACTCACTAGAAAAATTCCTTTGAAACTATCAGGTCAAAGTTTTCATCAGATGACAAGGTATGTTCTGAATTATGTAAAATCACACGATAGAATGAACGCAAGAAAGTGTCGTACCTTTGTTTCAAACTTTCATACTTCATTCAATTTCTCACGCATCGATCATGCTCTTTGCTCAAGCAACATGTAGGTAGATATGCAGATTATTCTATTTCTACAGAAAAAAATTAGTAATAAGCCTTGGAATAGTCAAACGGCAAAAATGTTTTTTTTTTGACCGAAGGATTGTGAGCCATTATGTTTCTTCATATGAAGAAAAAACATTTTCGTAAATCATCATTTTAGTAGCTTCTAGACTTGTGATTAGGTTTTCATATTAGATGTATGAAATGAAAAAGAATAGTAAGTAATCATGAAGACTCATGGAATATAGCGATTCTCGAAAAAAGAACGTTCAGTTATTCAGTTCTAAACTTGTTTTTGACCTTTCTTACAACTGAATGGTCTCTTTTTTATATTAGAATATGAATAATTACTTGTCAAGCTTACTATTATTGCAAAGAAACAACTAACAAGAATCATAGAAGAAAAACTTGAAGTACAATTCTATAAAACGCTGAAATGTGAAACATACATTTTCTTTGTAAGCTCATTATACTTACACAATTTATACGCTACGAACGCTCTCAGAAACTATCGTTCTGCTCAGCAATAAGATCGATTATCAACAAGCACTGTATTTCTTATTTCGAAGTTACGGAAACAAATACTAGTGTGCATGAGTCCGATTTAATTAGTAATTAATATCTGATTTCAACAGTAGAGATCGCTCAGTGATTGGCGGTGGATTCAATAAGAGCCCAAAGCTTAATCTAAATGACTCTTCGGAACCAAGATTCTGATAGAATTTCGTCGATGTTGCAGACACTAATGTATAGTTCAATAGAATCTGGTTGTTGAAGTTGATTCTTTTGATATGTGTCTGATTTTTCAAATATAGTTTCTGATTTAAATATAATCAGATAAAAAACTTGTTCAATGAATTTGGCAATAAAGTTAATATCAAAATCAAAAATGAGATTTTGAAAATCTCATTAGAAGAAAGAAGAGCTATTAATTTACTTAGTAATGATGTATTCTTCGTTACATCAAAGGAAGACAAGTTTAATGCAACGGTATTATTAAATGGAGAGGATTGCTTGATGAGAGCACAAGAAATTAACATTTATTCCTATGAAACTAAGCACATACAATTTTGTAAAATTTCTAGTAAAATTAAAAAACGATAAAAGGATTAATCGAAAGGATTAAGAATTAACCCTANATACGGACCGTAACATCATTAAAATAGGGCCGTATACGGCCGTATTTTCACAGTATACGGCTCCGTATACGGTACTATTTCTTGGCACAGTAATAATGGATCGTATACTGTGAAAATACGGCCCTATTTTAATGATGTTACGGTCCGCATAACTGCGTCCACTCAACGGTCCGTAACGGATATCCGTTTTGATGGACCTGAGTAGTACTACCAAACAGAGTCTAAATAGACCCAGCTTTCAAAAAATCAGAAAATGCTATGAAAACGTTTTTTTCATGGATTAAAGTATGAGATACATTATGAATGTTATAAAGTTGTCTCGTATGAAAGAAACATAGGTGTGACAGAGCACCATTCTGTTGTACAAATGTTTTCCTCCGTTTCCTTTCTTCTCTTATGCGTTTATGAATAAAACAAACACGCCTTATAACTCTTTTCTTCTCTTTTTTTATGACGTCAGTAACATATTCTCTCTTCCATGACTTGAGAATTTTGTACGGTGTTCTTCTTATCTCATTCTATTTTTGACATTTTATTTCTGTCCTTCGATTTGTACATAATACGGACGAAAATCCATAGAGAATCCTAAGACAATAGATAATGGAAAAAAAGGATTGATTTGAAGAAGAAATTGGTCATGCACATACAGAAATGGAATTAGAAGCATCTATTACAAGTTCCATACAGTTCAAATGAAAACGATGTTCACTTTGTGGTTATTCAAGTGATAGAAAAGTTTCGAACACCTGTTACAGATGCTCGCAACCTATTTGCAATCAACATAGTGTGAAACACGTTTTTTGTATTAGTTGTTCTAAATAAACAAAACCTGCCAATTTAGTAATTTTTTATTAAGTTATACATAGGAACAATCCGCCTTCAACCGAATCCTTGTTGAAAAGTGGAAAAATTTACCGTTTCCATTATGCATTCTGTTTGTTGTCACTGGAAGGAGGCTTGGAAGTGCTAGGATTAGTGAGACCCTAATTCCGGTTCTATAAATCCCAAAAGCTTACTTGTTAAGTTTCACAAGAAAATTGTATCAGTTAGACCAATTATACCTAGATATGATCCCTACAATTATAAAACGGTTGAACATTTTGCTATAATTCACTTGCTCCTGCTTTACCTGAAACCAGATTCTATATTAAAGATTCATTTTATTTCACAGATAAAATTAGATTAAATAAAAATACACATGGATTACTGTGCTTATTAGACGCCTCAGTTCTATTTATTAATATACCAGTAGAAAAGGCCATACCAATCGCTATCAAAAAAAAACATCAGCTTCATCCTTGTTAGCAATATATGATTACAGTCTTACAGAACTGTTTAATTACTATCATACTAAACCAAATTTGTCTTTAACAATGAGAATTACGGTCATATGAATGGTATTAGTATGGGCAGTCCTCTGGCATCCATACTAGTTCATCTGTTTATGAGTGATATTAAACTTCAAATTAATAATTATATTGGGAAGAAAGCTGACTTTTTCTATCGTTATGTTGATGAAATTTTCATATTACTAAATGGAAGTCAAACGGACGTTATAAATCTTTCGTTAAGTTCATGAATAACATTCAACCATCCATCAAATTCACTGCTGGGATGCAGAATAACAAAAAACTTCCTTTCCTTGACTTTGAGGGTTAAGAGAACAGATTCTGGACTCATCCCATACGTAGATAAAAAATCAACCGACATCAGATTATATTTGAGGTGGACAAACAACCAACCTAAAAAATATAAAATCAATTTGATTAAATGCCTATGCAAACGCTCGAAAAGAATTCGATCATCTGACAGTCTTTTTAAACAACAGTTAGACTAGTACCAACGTATTTTCATTGTCAATTGTTGACCTTCCAGTATCGTGAAGAAGACAATTTGTAGTGTTCAATTAAGAAAAAATGTAATTAATAATGATAGGCCTTCAAATTTAGAAAAGGTTTTATCTCAGTACCATATTATGGCGAATTTTATATGCTATTAGCTAACAAAATCAAAAATTTACTACACCATCCTACCAGAAACATTATATTTGGCTTTAAAACTGGAACATGTATTTCTTCGATATTTAGTAAAACTTTTCTTGGACCAATTGAATCAAAAAGTATAGTTTATAAAAATGATTGTGAAGCTTTTAATGGTAGTTCCATTGACGAAACATCAAGAGGTGTAGAGACAAGGCAAGATGAACATAAAAAGGCTCTCAAGGGTATTGGCTATTCAAGAATAACAGATCATTTCTTAATGTATGGGCTTGAGAACGATTGCAGAGTTAACATCATCGCAATTGAATACAATGATAGTAAAAGAAACGCCAAATAAAGCCTAATAATGGATTATTTTAAAAAGAAATGTAGATATTAGAAATTTTGTAAAATAAACCGTTTTTTTTTATACCGGCAAGATCTACTTGAAGTTGTTTGTTTACTTGTGGTTTTATATTGTTTGTGTGAGCTTGTTATTTGCATTTTATCGTCGACTGATGATGTGAGTACATATTTAAGACACGTCTCAATAAAAAATGCTACCGGTGTCTATGATTCGTCTATTTGTACTTAAACGTATTCACGGAGTTACCAAAAGTCTAAATGAAACATAAATTAAATTACATTAAAAATTTTAAAAAAAGAAGAGAATCAACAAATCTCAAATATGCCGTTTGTAGATTCCCACGATGAGTATGATGAACAATATGGTCTTGGTAATTCTGATTGCATTAATCAATCACTGGTACGAATTAGCTTAAGCATACAAACCCCTCCCCCTATTAAAAGATCATGGCCTTCTAGAGTGAATTATTTTTTTTGCTATGATTTATGGAGAAAGCAAAAGGTTGTAAAAAATTTTTAAAGACATTAACACAGACATTTTTAGCAATCAATTACTAGTAAACCAGACTTTTTACTAAAACACATAGTGATCTTACTTATAAAACCTTGATTTTTTTACTAAGAGAGCAGCTTTTTAGTGCTAAAAGGGTGTGGGTGTCGAGTTAGCATTAAAAGTGAAAATAATGCATTGCTCTATTATGGCAAAGAAAACATTTGATGCCGATTTGTTCACTAAATAAGCATTCCTAGCACCGATAATACTCTTGATTCTAAAGATTTAGTATGATCAATTTTCTTTGAAAAATAAATAAAACCCATTATTTTCACTTTTACTGCTGACAAGACACCTTTAGCTAAACTCTGAAAAATCCACTGGATTTCTGAAAAATCCTTTTAGAGATCTCATGACCATCTGATATGGGACGTCCTTTTAATCTGGAGGGGGAGGGGGACGAGAGGGAGTTACACAATGAAAAGATAGTTATTTACACAACTTATCTGTTTCAGAGGAGACGTTAGAAGTATCTGACCCAGTTAATGTTCTATTGAGTATATCAAACCCGATGAACCAGCCTTGTCATATAACCAATCCCTAGAGTGTTGTGTTGATACGAGATGACTTAGAAAATATTCAAAGAGACAAAGGCATAACTAATGAGCGATTTCTCTCAAGCGAAGATAAATTACTACTTTTTTTTCAATATTGAATTTGATTTTATATCTTAGAAGCCGCCAGATCCAAAATCAGAGTGGACGTAGCTGAAATGACTTTAAAATGACCACTTTTTATGATGCTAACTTGCGAAAAGGAGAAGCAACAAGCGTGATAATCGTGCTGAGAATAAAAAGCAATGAGCTCAAATTAAAAATAAGATAATTGATGTTGTTTTGTTGATATTTGTAATCCATTGATCGTGGTTTTTCCACTGAGCGAAAATTTTACTCATCATTGTCTTTTTCTATGTTTTTTCTTTATTATTGGCATTGAATAGTAAGATTTTCAATTTGGAAGAAATAAACCTCGTTATTTAAATTAATGGCAAACGGTATAATGCGGAAACAAGTAAGAAACAACTATCCTAAATAGTAACAGATTAAAACTCTGGTCTACCGTTTCACAAACAGTATTTTAACGGCGTATTGCAATTTTATCACCGTTATACAATCATTTTTCTCCTTAGGAATTGCATGGAGAGTTATTAAAATTTTCATGTCAGAAAAACATTGTTGACATAACGAATATAAGCAATGTGGGACTCTTTCTACTAATTGATTAGCCAGTCCAGTGATACGTACATTATTAATGCTCATTTCATGCGTTTAGAAATCATAGACTAGCCACCATTAAAATATACAACGAAAGAGTAAAAGTGTCGGGCTACTTGGTCTCGTATACAACTGTCTGTGCATAGTTCTTCAATAGAATAGAGCAATTAGTATAATTGTTAATTTTTTCTATTTATGCGTGTAATAGGTTTTCTCCACGTGTTGACGAAATAAACACTTTTCTTATCGACTGTTCTATCTGTTTGCTTGCTTGTTTCACTATGATATAAAAGCAAAAATGTGCAGCATCAATGATTTCTAATGCAAAGAGATATAATAGAAGTGCAGGTATAACATTTTCTTCAGTTTTATTTTTTCATACGAATCGATAAATGCTTTATTCAATCATTTCTTCCTTAACTAGTATCATCGTTGGCAATCATTTCATGGTAATTTCTAACATAATACTTTACTTAAGCTATGCTATTCAAATGAGATCTTGTAACACGAGGGTTTCCTTTACCATTACGACTGTTAATAGTAAATGGTCACTTCAATGAGTAAAACGACACTATTAGACAATCATAATTTCTCCAAATTTTGTCTGATCTGAGCAATTACCGAAATCATCAAGAAAATACGGCTACAGTGTTGCTAATAGGTATCACGCAGTGAGAGTGTGAAGTGTAGATTATGACTTTAACTGTGTTCAAACACACACATAATCACGAAAATTCAACATTACCTGAATTACGATTCCTGAAATTCCATTGAACCGTCTAATATAAACCAGTTTATCTGTCTAGAGTATTCTTTTGGGCCAGTGTAGATACGAACATGAATTTATGTCAAATACAAATAATATGAGATAAGACGCACTAGACTATTCGATTCAGTTCAAATGTATCAAAATATCCATGTTCTTGTTCATCAAATCACTCTCATATTATGAGAAGAATTGAAAAGGTTTTACTGTATCAGTTTATCATCGATTTATCTCTCGGATGAAAATAGGGTCGCTTAAAATTCAATGATTTTGTTGCTTTCCTCGCATCTTTTCAATCATTTGTAAAGTGGAGTGCTTAAATTTATGGTATTAATTGTGATTTATGAAGTTTCACAGGAAGCTAGCTGATTCGATGAGATTATATCTAAGATCAGTCTTTGATTCTAGCTTTCATTGACTAAGAGCTTGATCAATCAGGACGTAGTGATGCCGTGTTCAGCTTTTGAGTTTTTCAGAGCACTTCTGAGGTAGCATCTAAAAGTTAAGCTCTAGAAACAGATGCTAGATGAACATGTTTTTTTGTCAGAATCGTTCTTCAAACAGAGTGCAGAGTTATATAAAATTTAATGTGTTTTCTGTTGCCGTTGCCGATTATAGATATGCTGGTACTCATCCAAATTGAATATTCTCTTCTGATATTTGAATGAATACAAATACTGTCAAGGAATTAAAATTCATTATCAATCTTTCTTTCAAACTGTATAAATTCCCATTTATTTCGTCAGGAAAAGTTTTCTCATGGTACGCTCAACTGAAAGAACAAGCGAATCTCGTCGTAACAACTTGCTAACCACCAATTGAATCTAATCTACCCGTCATTTTGGACTATTCACTAGAATCAGTTTTGAGAATTGATGCTGAAGACAAAGACTTAAGAAAAACAAATATAATAATAGTTCTTCCTTGTAACTAGAGATGACTACGTTGTAAAATTTTCGTATCTTTCCATTTTGTGTGTTTGACATTCAACGCCGATAAGCAAGGGATGATTCATACAGAAAAACACCGTGGATTCACGGAAAATTGTAGCGCAGCATTCCAACCAGAATTGTTGTGGGTTTTCTCTTAGTATTCCAACTCATTCATGTTCTATCTGGTAGAAATCGATCAGAAATTATAAGGACAATTTTGGAAGTCCCCAGCCGGAATACTGCTGCCATCCCTTAGCGATCATGCGTGTTTTCCCGCAGTATATGTTGATTTTTCTGAATCCTGCTTACTAGTTTTTGTATTATATGGTGATCTGAAAGATTCAGCTGTGTCGATTAAAGTTTTCGTATGCCTAGACAAAAATTCGTGAGATGGGTCTTCTTCAGAAGACAAATCTCTTAGCAGTTCCTAGGCTAAAAAATGAGCGAACATTTTTCTATCATAAATAGGCGCTTCTGATCGAGCTAAGTACTGCTAGATGTGACCTATCATTGAGAGAAACCACACTTTGTTCAACAGATGAAACTAATTAGGATACATGCATAAAAAATCCTCCAAATAGTTTTCGCACTCATTAGCATGAAGTTAGCTAAGTTTGCTGGGACATATGGCGTTCATTGAAGAATACGAATTTGGTTAGTACCCTAGCAGTCAGAATTCCGAAAAAAATGCGTTAAAACAATGCCTTTTATTTTTCTCGTTCAACGCGTTCTACAGTCAAAAATGTCAGAATTGTCACGTTTTTACACGTTATAAATTGACGCATCCTCCTACAGTCAGAAATGTGAAATTATACCGTTTAAATGCGTTTCTGATTTCTGAGCGTTAAAACGCGTTCAGCGAAAGAAAAAAAATTCGTCGAGAAGTATTAAGTTTGTATATTCTTCATTATTAAGAATGCATTATAACGAGTTGCTCTGAGTCCTAGTATAGATTCGACTGAATGATCTCATAATTAGAAGACAGTCAACTTACGATTAGACTAGACTTACGCGTGACTAGATATCTTAAAATTTACTACTCATATTATACGAAAATTTCGGGAAAACAATTTCTATAAGTACAACTCAGAACAAATACTTAGTCGATATTTTATTGTTTCATTGAATAATGAGTGGTTTTCGTTCAGTTTCAGTTAATATCTATCAATAATTTTGAAAATTTTTATTTATATATTTATAAATATTTAGTTTAGAAACTTTAGAAGCATCAACTTCCCCCTTTCAGAATTCTAAATTAAAATGAAATATAACGCAAAAAAAATTGGAACTTCACAGGTGTCGACACATCGTTGCTCTTACTCGTTTATAATTTTCGTGGTGGAGTGACAAAGGAAGGAACAGGAAATTATTATACTTGACGAGCTGAGTTATAGTTCATCTGCATCTATACCATACACTGTAAAAAATAAGGGTTTATGAAAGTGCAACGGGACACAAACCCTTTTTCCGTTTTTGAAATATCTGATAAACACTTTTTTCTAAATCATAAACGTAAAAACCGTTTATTATCTTCGTCATATACGGAAAAAAAGGGTTTGTGTCCCGTTGCACTGTCATAAATCCTTTTTTTTGTTTAAGACTTTCTGAAAAACTTTTTTTTCGTTTATTATTCTACGGATATTTTTTACAGTGTAGGTTAACTCTACTGTTAAAATGCAATGATTTCTGCAAATTCATCTATTAGATGCGTGAAAATGCCTTATGGCGAGATCAACTTGTTTACACGCGTTGTCTTCTTTTTTTCTGTGAACTGAACGACTTAAACGCGTTCTTTCGCTGCTTTTTTTCCTTCAACGCATTAAAATACCGTTTTGGCGTTTATGTGACTGCATGGGTAGCCCATACTTGTAAATCAAGGGTCAATTGTTTTTAAGAACAATCTTGAAAATTTCTGAATTTGATTTGCGGTATCTCTTCGCGAGAAGCGATTGGAATTGTGACGTCTCGATAAGATACACTGAATGTTCTGCAAAGGGCACATCTTGTTCCATCGGATATGGTAATGGCTCTTTCCAAGATCAGATGACACATTCAACAGGTTCAAGTCCAGGTAGATTAGCTGTTGGTGATATTAACAATGATACCCCACTGGATATCGTTGTCACTAATTGGAATAACAACACTGTGAGTTTGCTTCTCGGATATGGTAATGGCGCTTTTGTAAAGAAAATGGCATACTCAACAGGTATAAGCCCTTTTTCTATAGCTATTGGTGATTTTAATGCTGACACTCGAATGGATATTGTTATCGCAGATACCAATGAGGATGCCGTAAGTGTTCATCTAGAATATCCTCATGAAAGTTTTCTAAACCAATTAAATCTGCTAACATGGCAATAGAGCTCGAACTAGTTCGTTAGCTATCGGAGACTTAATCAATGGTGATCAAAAAGATATTGGAATTGCCGATTCGAGCAGTAACGAAGTCAGCATTTTACTGGGATACTGAAATGGTCCTTTCACAAATCAAATAGTATATTCAATTGATTTATCTCCGTGGTGTATTGCTGTTGGCGATTTTAATAATGATACTCTACTTGACATTGTGGTAGAAAATCATGGCAGTGAAAATATTGGTGTATTTCTTGGAATGGGTAACGGTTCGTTTTCAAGCCAAAAGAAGTTCACAACTGGTTTTGGATCTCAACCTTGTGCCATAGCCGTTGGAGATTTTAATAATGACAGTTTCTTGGGCATAATCGTTGCGAATCAAGGAGTGAACAATGTAGGTGTATTAATAGGATATGGTGATAGCTCATTCGTAGGTATTAAGGTGTTTTCGATTGGTTATGGGACTACTCCGTTTTCAGTACCCGTTGGTGATTTTAACAATGATGGACAGTTAAACTTTGCAGTCGCCAATGAGGGTTCAGATAATTTGAAGATCTTTTTACAGATTTGTTAATGCGTTGTTTATTATTTCTATTTACTATTTCTAACTTCTATTTAGTGCAACTAATATGTCTTCTAACATGTTGTATATTTTTCTGTTGACTCATATATGCATGCAATAAACCGTGAGCAAGAGTTGGCGTTTAAAAAAAGTTCGATTTTGATCGTAAACTTGAACTGACAGTTTTGGCTATAGGCATGTGGTCAAATGCGAAAAAAGGTGTGCCCTTGCAAATCAACAAACGTTTTAGATGACAACCCCTCATACAGTTAACAGTTCGAACTATGCTCGAGGGTTCATCATGAGGTATATTCGAGTGCTAGTGCTGATGTATTTTTGCCGTGGATTTGGATGTTTTTTTCTACGGATCATTTTAGACAATATCAAGTAAATCGATATCATTCTACTAAATTCGATATGCTAGACGTATGAAAACCAATATTTCACCTTTAGAACTCTCTTTTTCATTTTTGAAATGAGTTAACACAGTGTGTGTCACTATAATGGTAGTCTTTGACCCATCTGTACTGTTCCAAATCTTGAGCAACATCTCATCGTCATTAGTAGTAGGCCTGGAATGGAATCATTAGTGTATGATTGAGTTAATATCCTTTTGTATTTTTTCTTCATATATGCTAAGCTATAAATGATCGTTTTTCAAAACATCAAGGTAGTCAATAACTGTTTAACTCCAATGGGATGCCACGTTTTGTATGCATTTATTTATCAAATAAACTAGAATTATAGATAAATGAGAATGGTATACTTACTGGTATTTTATGAACAACCATTGCAAATCATTAGTAACAAATAAAATTTGATCTCACCATACAACAACTTTAATGTATAGAAAAATTATTTCATTGTCATCTAAAGAACGATGATGCTTATAAACTGGCTCGACACGTGACGACATGTGAATGAATTCGAGGAACAAGGGCA
>OENT01000320.1:73481-89523 GCA_900239685.1 Rotaria macrura
TTGGTAAAAGTACTTTTTATTACTTTTTTAATTGAGTAAGCAGTCGAATATTGTACCCGACATAATTGCGTTTATCAACTGTTAACATCAAAATCAAGATGAGGTGCCATATTTTCAAGGGGGAAAAGTGGATCCCAGGATTGTGGGATCCTCTGGATTGCAATCGTATCTGCTGGATTGTATGGATTGTATGGATCGTCACTGTATCCCGGATACGAGAATATCATGCAAGTAAAAAGGATCGGAAAGTGAAATGACGTATTCGTGAATCCGTCTTTTGTCTGGGATAAAAAGGGACGACATAAAAATGACAGAGTACCACAGTTAGAAGTTCAGTTATGCCGTTCTATAAGTCATGCTGCATCCAATACTACTGAATTAGTCCTCCATCAAAGTGTTACAGATTTCTGACGTTGAAATATGTTGTGGAAGTAAAAGTTTTAAGACTGTTGACGTAAATTGTTCATAAACATACTGTTGAGTTCCTTTACTACTTAAATATTGCCGAGAAAGCTATCCTCAAAAAAACACATTTACTTGGTCTCTCATTATATAGATATATTCCAGCTAAAATACATCCCTTTTGCTTGAGATACTCAGTGTGTACATACCTTAACTCGGCTTAATAATCATAAAAATTAGTTCACCAATACTATGAGATGCTCGGTACAATGATTATCTTTGCAATACTATATGAATATAGATGCTTCATGAAGAAATCGTGCTAGATAGCTCATATTTTTATGGAAATAGAATTTCATAGAGCACTTTCTATGGCTAAGTTGAATGCTTTAAATACTTGAAATCAATCGATAGACGTTTGGGAAAATCATACTTTTGACAGAAAATACTATATTGCTAAGGACCGATTTCACAAAATATTTTAACAATAGAAGTTCCATTGATGTGATTTTGAGGAACGTAGTGAATACCGTAAAGTTGTGCAAGAGTTAACATGGGATCTCCTAGAATATGTGTGAGTGATGTATCGTAAGAAACTGACAAGTGACCCATTTTCGGTTGAAAATATACTCGAATTCACTTGAAAATCAATAGAAAAATTACATGAAGTGAAATAAAATATACTCAGTAGAAATCATTATACAATCTTATATTTTCTCGTAAAGAGCCCTCTAGAAAGAAAAGCGTTTCCTGAAAATCTCCGAATAAAGATACGAGGATTGGATAAAAATTTGCTCCCAATAAGAACCACACGACGTAAAAGACATTCTCAGAATGAATTTTTTTATCATTTTCAACAGATTTTATGGAACTGGGTAAATACTCAGGAACTGATTTATATTAGATGAAATTTCTCTCGCATGATGAAACTTTTCTATAAATTTTTTAATGAAACGGAGCATGATTTTTTATAGAAAATCACTTATTGCTGAGGATTCTTGAATAAGGCTCAAAGGATCAGTCTACAAGATGCGAGGCAAATTTTAGCATTGCTTTATAATGTTCAGTTCATATTTTAAAGCCAGCACACATAGCTGGAGGGCAAATATGTTCCACGAGACAACTCGTCTAATAGAAATATTTACCTAAAATTTAGAATCGATTTCTACGACTTTTTCGCTTAATTATCTGAGCTTCTTATATTCGTGCATGTATGAACCGGCTTATAGGACGTCATAATTATACTAATCACATATATTGTATTGGTTTCGAGACGAATCAAACTGCGAATATAGGGTATTATAATCTTGACAAACTCTCATAAATACAAAAGTGAATTCATCAACATCCTTAAAATCTGAGTTTGATCAATTCAGTTGGAACTTTTAATCTTTTTTCTATTAGAGGATTTCGTTTTCATATGTTTAAACAATAGAAAGTAATAGATTCTCCTTTTCAGGACATCTATTTATCATGGACTATTTATCTCTTGCGATTTTTGATAGCTTTCTAGTGTAAAAAGTTACTAGACTGTTTCTTTACTATACTGGTGTATTTTACTCGATTTCTTTAGATCCTTGAAAAATGTTTTGAAATCAATTACTTTAGGATGTATGTATAATCCACCAAAATCTTCTGTATACGCATTAGCTCGCTTTCAATCGAAGGTTAATAAAATATTTCTCTTTAGATATTCAAGATTTGTGCTAAAGAAAGTTTTCAAAAAGATGTTTTTATGAATAGAATTTCAGCCTTGTAATGCGATCGAGTTACTAGATATACGTATCGAAGAAGTCTAAACATGACCATTCCATTGTTTAACTGGCAGTAACAATCAATTTATTCATATTTGATTCATGTGACCTTATTTATATACGATAGGGGAACTAACTTGAAATGCATGTACGTTAAACATTTCGAATTAAATGAATGTATTGTTTTTGAGAAATGCATGTAGACATACCTAATCATGAAAAGAGTAGTTTTTTACAATTAGGTTCTCAAAATATATAGACACCTTAGCAACCTAACGATTTTTTTCAAAACATTTGTATCGTCATGCTTAAAATTAGTTTCCTATACATATGAAAGAGAGCAAAGTCAAACAATTTCGATTGGAAACAAATACAATCTTTACTTATGTGGGATAACTTATATAATTACCTACTGGCTCGGTCAAATATTTTGCACAGATCGAATGTGCGTTAAGCAAGTAGATTTTGCTGACACTGTATAGATAGAATTGCTATTTCTCTTACATTAAATCCATTTCAGTCGACAAAAAAATGTGCTCATGGCAGACATAAATGATAAAGAAAACATTAAAAACTCATTGAAATCGAATGAAAATTTTCACCAGCATCGAATCCTCGTCGTCGTATTACGTACATCCTATATATTTTGAATTTTTCGATGGGAAAAACTCGTATCCTCTGGATTGTGTGGGTTGTGACCGTATCCCGGATAGACGGAATCCGCTTTTCCTCCCTTGCATATTTTGCATAAATCTATGAACTCTTCGAATTTAAAAGAGGTTGAATAACCAATCGATTGTTAAATTCGATGAATGCTGAAGATTCAGAATATTTTGTATGAATTTTTCGAAAGCGTACAGTAATCTACGGTAACCAGTTGAATCCAAACAGAGAGGGTTCTTCAACTTGGCATTGATATTATGTCCATCAGATTGTATAAAATGAGACATCTCTATCGAGACCAATATTCGATGGCCTTCACATAAGATAAGAAATAGTTCACCTCGAGAGAACCTTAAGAGTAGCTCGAAAATTTTCTACATAGAATTCGACTTTAGTTCTGCTACCAATTTTTAATATACCCAATTTATGGATCTTTTTTTATCTGCAACTATTTATGCTTTTTGTTAAGTATTATAAAGATAAACATCAACCGAATGATTCATACTATTATGGACCTGAGTTTAATTATGATCATTACGATGAACAATTAAAATTGAAACCAGCCGTTAAATATGCTCAAGATATCGTTCGATATTGGATTGATGAATTTCATTTCGATGGTATTCGATTCGGTGCTGGTAATTGCAATAAATCTATGTATGTATATGACGCCGAATACGGTCTTTTTTCTACTCTAGAAAAACGTACCGATCACCACAATATTCTGTACGAATTAGATCAGTTGGCAAGATCTTGTCGTAGAAGTCAACCATTTTTTACACAAACTGAGTATATTCCGGAAAAAATAAATATAGTTAAAGCCAACAATGGTCCTGTAGACGCATGTTGGTCATCGTCGTTTCCTAATGTTATTCTTCAAGCACTTACGGATGAAAAGAAATTTGAACTCGATCGTCTTAAAAATATTATTAGTGCTTCATGTTTTGTAAACTATTTAACTTCTCATAATAACGAATGCTTAATATATTTAATTTGCCGTGCTGAAAACGTGCGTAATATTGATGATGCCTTTCAACGAACACGTCTTGGTGCCACGATACTCATGACTTCAATAGGTACTCCGCTTATATGGCAAGGTGATGAATTTGGGGAAGGATTTCAACTCGGAGATAACAAATATCGTCGAAAAAACTTACTTCTACAATGGGCTCTCATGAACAATGAACCCAATAGAAATTTATTCAAAGTATTTAAACGTTTAATAGAGTTGCGTCATGTGAAATTAAATAAAGAAAAATATAATGCAGTTAGATTTTTTCACGAAAATCCTGAACATCGAATATTGGCCTACACAAGATTGAACGATCTAAATAATGAAGATATTCTTATTATTGCAAACTTTGCTAATCAATACAAAGTAAACTATGAAATCAAAAATGTTCCTCATGATGGTCAATGGATTGACTGGTTAGAAAATGAAATTTATACAGTGAATAACTCAACACTTCAACTTGATCTTAAACCATTCGATGGTAAAGTGCTTGTGAGACACAATTAATAATATTGTACATGAATTTTTCAATGCATGCACATTCAATATATTTAGACTTTCACTATCTGATGCACGATTTTGTCTGATTTTCTTTTGTTTTGCTTTTAAAATAAATTTAATTGACAAATGGTTGTATTTGAATAGCCAGTTTAGTTTCAGTTGATGTTCAATATGATCTTTTGCATCGCCACATGTAGGAACAGCCAAATATTTCTACAATTTTTTTCATATCTCATCCGAAGTAAAATCTTGAGAATCTGAATTTCTTTTGCCACAAGTCACGTTTCATGAGATTCAATTCAGTATCATTCCGTTTTAAGCTCTCTATTTTTTTAATAAATCGACAAAGTAATTATTTATGTCATTTCGATCAAAATGTTATATAGATATTCAGCGTATAAAAGAATTTGTGGGAGAAAATTCTTTCTCATTGTCTGATAAGGTAGATATCCTTCGATCGAAACATGCCCCACTTCGTAGAATGAAATATTTTGAAACAAATCTTAAACATAGTTCGCTTCTCATTAAAACATCTTTCGGAAACCTAAAACTAGTTTTTCTCTTATAAGAACAACAATGAATTGTATTAGAAATTTAGGACATGTTAAATGAATGAATTATTTATTTATGCAAATAATATTGCCATCGTAGCAGATAAATCGCGAGCAATAAAACTATCTAAAATTGCTTGTTTACTTTTCATACTTATGTGAGGTGTATAATCATAGGCGATGCATAAGAAAAACCGAGGAATGCTTTTTATATTCCCAATAGAAGTCAGTGTACGATAGGGACGTGACTTGTACTCAACTGGTAGTTTCAGATTTGGATAGAAATGATTGCATTTTCTAGAACTAACGCTTTTAGCAATAAAACCAAATTCTAAGGCCTAATGAGCTATTTTTGACTGAGATATGGTTATTCGACTTATTTATTCGGGATTTATTTATTTATTTGTGGATTTATTAATTATGATGATATTTCAGCATACTCGCACCCAAACTAACATGAATGCACTTTCACTCTCAAGTCCCATTCATGTCCACAAGCATGCCCTCACCCATATCATATATTTACTCAGGAACTATATAGGATCTATCTCAATATGCTTAGAGACTTTATTAATAAGTTCCAATAAATCATGAAAAAATAAGTCCAGGTATAGCTGTTGATTGGAATAGAGATCACCTAGCATTCAATATGATTATGAAAATGTTTAGTTTCCCTACTACTCATTATCAACGTTTGATGACTTGAACATGTGACTTTCAGTGTTCGGTTGAAAATGCATTGCCGTAATGATCTAGTTTCGTGTAAGCCAATAGGAGTCAAATTTTTAAGAAAGATCAAAACCTGAACACTTGTTTTCGTAGTTTGACTTCTGATATTATTTATTCTCAACTGACATTCATGAGAATGATACAGTGGAATGTTGATAATTGATTTTCGATAAGTCAATGCAAAATGCAGATTTAGCTGATTCTGAATTTAATTTTCTAAATTTTAATTCAAAACTTGTATCTTTTTCCTCTAATTTTAGATTCTCGCTCTTTCAATACTATCGATACAGATTAAAAAAACAACTAATCGAATTCGAAGCTAACTCAAAAGGTGATCTTGAAAAATACTTGATTAATTTTTGTCTATATCCTCTCTGATTTTTATTCTTGTCATGTAGGTTGTTAGAATGGATTAAAAAAAGTTTGAAAAAGTAAAAACATGTCCAGGCTTTTGTCAAATTTGAAAATTTCTTTTATCCATATAGATCAACTATCAATGACGAACAACTAAATAGTTAAACTGTGGAATCCAATGAAAGAGATACATACAAAGTTATCCTAAATTTACTTATGAAAACCGATACAAAAATAATACGCTTATTACATGAGAAAGCACAGCTTCTAGAGTGTCGAATTTTTCTACGAATTCAGTGAAACCATATACATTATTAGAAGTACATACATGCTCAACAAATTATCGTAAATATAGATATATTAGAATTCCTGAGCTATTCATCGATGATTTAAATAAAAATTGATTTCCACACTTTAAACTAAACTTCATGAATAATTAGCGATAGCTTAATTAATTCACCTTCATTTGAAATTCATTGTTCTTCGAAATAATTTTCTTGCTCCTTTTAGAAATTATTTCTCAAGATATGATATACCTACAGAAAATAATTATTCAAGAGCGCAATTCTCATTGGAAATGAAAGCATACCGAGAATCTAACATCTTAAAAGCATTTCTTCCTAATAAGGCAAACATCTGATTGAACTTTTCCTATTCATAATTTCCTAGGTCGTTCGTTTGCGGAGCCCTGATCCGGCCAGAACACACAAGAAATGGGATATTTTCCGGCTCCTTCTGGCCGGAAACGGCCGAAAAAATCAACGGAACATGGCAGCAGTATTCCGACCAGAATTATCCGTACTTGGCACCTGAATATTCCGGCCACTTCCGAAAACAGAAAATTTCATGGAAATACCTCGGATCAACCAAAAACCTACCGGAACGATGGCAAGTTCCACCCGTGTCCAACCAGAAAATACAATACTCCGATAAAGAAGCAACGAAAAACAGTCGGAATAGACCGTCTTCCGAGCAGATTATTTCTGCCTGGAGAATCAGGTCTCCGCTAGAAAAAAAATCACATCGAATAATAAATTCTCACTTGTATCGTTCCTTGATACGCAAATCTGTATTTTACAAAAAAAGACCTTTAAAGATCTTTTTGGGATTCTTTTTCAAAATCCTTCAATTTAAGGACTATGTCGATAAAATGGATAGTTTACCATACTTTTATGGGTTTGCGTGAAAATTTTACATGTGTTACTTAGAGTCATATTGTTTTCAGTGCATTAGTGTGCATTCCAAATGTCTTTGATAAAAATTTTAAATGATAGGTCATTTTGAGACTTTTGAAGCGTCACTTACCTTGATTGAAGACTCAGGAAAGTCTCAAAACGCTGGTGTTTAACATGTGTGCTGGTCTTACACATAGCGTTTTCGGTTTGCAAAAGTCTAAAAATCTGATTTTCACGTCTTCGGACTAAAAATTCCCATTTTTGCGACAAAAACAATTTCGGAGAGAAATGTATATTGTTTTACTTGAATGCTTTTTGTTCCCAGGGGTATCTTCTGGTGTTGTCTGAGGCTTTTTAAAAAAAGAAGCTAAAAGTTGGCTTCGAAATACGGAGATTTTTGCTTAGTAAGTCGGAGTATTTAGCGCTGTTTGGGAAACGGCCAAATGAGTTTTCGTGAGCTTAGCGGAAACGGTCAGATCTGAGCTGTGTTCTGTTCCAATGGGAAAATTGCTTTTTCCGTTACTGATATCCGTTTCGGAAATGGTTGGAGGCGGACCGTATGTGGTCCGGACTTGGAAACGGTGTTTTCCGTCGACGGATCCAGTGTAGGAAGCGTGAACCGTATCTGTGGATACGCTCCGGTGCCAGGAATTGGTGGGAAGTAAGGCGGCACCGGAAGCCGGAAACGATTTCGGAAACCCACTTCCGGAAACCGTGGGAATAACACTGGATCCGGCCGGTTCCCGCCGTACGTCTCGGACCTGGGTATGGTGGAATTTGAGAAATCAAGTATACCGGAAAGTAGTTTCCTCTTTGATTTGGAATTCCCACAAGATTAGGTCAAGTATGTAGGGTAGAAAACGGCCGGGGATGGTAACCATTTACTGATTATCGAGAAAAAATCTTGAAATTCGCTTCGACTGGTTCCAACTCAGTGGTTGCAAGAAATTCATATGTGTGGAGACTATCTCCATATACGATTGCTCTCCAATGTGGTTTCGATGTTTTCATAGAAATGGCAGAATACAACCAACATTGCTTCGTTTCTATCTCAAATACGAAGCATTTATCCAGTCTTTTTCTATTCATTTTATGAGAATTTCAACTCATTTCATAACGTCTAGTAGCTAATTAGGTGGTTCATGGGGAAGCAGGACCAGACATCTTAGTAGATGTAGAAATTTTTGAAGCGTGAAAGTACTTATCATTACACTACGTATTCTCAAGTGATTATTATTCGATTTCTTATCAAGATGAGAAGTTTGTTTTAAGATATTTTGAAATTTCAACAAGAAGTACAGAAGTATCAAATGAGTTTGAATTCTGTCTTTTTATCAAGAGAAAGTATTTTGATATTTCCCCTGTGCAGTTCTTCCGGGATATCAACTAGAAAATGCCTAAAACAAACCAATGGAACAGCAACATACTTACCAGTCCTTCTTATTTATCACTACAAAAGCATTCTCACGAATGTAAGAACACAATGGACTAAAATACAATAATATGCACACTTGGTCCATTATTTCACATGACTTCAACTCATTTAAATCAAACATCAACGAAACTACAAATTAATCTAGTGTTACATAAAAACGAAGACAGCTGTAATCAACATTTCCAACATCATTTAGAAAAGAATATATTCGTTAGTTAAAGATTGTTTTTCTAAAAGTCTACAAAGATTGAAGAAGTTTTCGTTTCACTACTCTACTTTATCGATCGTAACGGAATATTATTACTGACTCTTCTTTAATATACTCTGCATCGCCATTTATGTAGGTATCCCGATTACAGAAAAGTACCTGCTGATGTGGATTTTCAAAAACGTTTTTAATTGTAACGTAGAAATTAAAATTGTGCTAGACTAAAGAAAATAAAATGCAAGTGATCACTCAACAAGGGAACTGTGCATTGATGCACGACTTTATTTTGTGATAAAAACGATTGCATTGTATGAAGATAAAAAAATATAAGGGGCTCCATGATACTCAGTCTCACTCTTAAACTATTGTGGTATACTGTAACATTTACAGTATAGAATAATACGTATTTAACTATAGATCGGTGTGACCGTCGTGACAAATTTTTAAAAAAGCTTCGTGACCGTGACGTGACCGTACTCAGCTTATGGTTACGGTTAGTCACGATGAATTTTCCAAGTTCATCAGAGAATTGAATATTTCGTAATGTGATATTCTCACAATCTGTATCACAATCCTTTACAATTGTGCTACTTGAAAAAAAAGAAATATAAAAGATAAAAGAAAGACTTTCAGCAGCAGTAGGAAAATATGAATACTATAAAAGATGGGCTACTAAAAAAAATTTTCTTTCGTGATAGAGAACATATTTTCATTATCTTTAGTACATATGATGTCATTCAATCTTTTTCTAGGGACAATTAAGTCTAACGGTGGTGTGTTTCGATCCGAATTCCATGTATTCTATTTATTATTCTGTTAATAGCAATGGTTGCAAATATGGGCAAGTCCCCAGGGTGTCTATATGACATCTATTCGTCCCTCTCCAGTAGGATCAATGGTAATGATGGCATCTCCTTTAGATATTAATCGAATCAGGATTGCAAGATCGTGTACGTGGAGGCATGTAAAAATTCCTTTACGGACCAAATTTTAGGCTGAGAAATCGTGTACAACTAAATCAAGAGCATTCTTTATAACAAGAAATAGATAAATACACACTAGTCATTGTTGTGGTTGTAGTGGTTGCCACAACTCTCTCGTTTACTAATGCAAATACAAGTTCGATATTTAATGTGATGTTTATGGTGAATAATATAGAGAAAGATAACATTGATGGACTTCATTGAATGGTCCTTTATACACTGGAAGTAAATTGATCGTTTCATATTTTCGTACCGTCGCAGCTGATGGGGTAACTGACTTCACAATCAATTATAAACGAATCACCATTTGTCTCATTCAGATGACTTGAACAAGTCTATATTCCTTTGGTAAGTTGAAAGTTTTCCAATAGATAATACCTGGAAGTACAGAAGATTTTCTCATGGATGAAAAAAACGTTATCCTGTAAAAAAACAATTTGCAATACCAAATTCGAAAAAATAATTCTTTATATCCTAGATCCCTTATACATGGTGAAAATGTTCGATTGAATCTAGACACTTCTTTACTTTATCTATACAAGCAACCAAAGCGCTGGCTGTTAAACTCTCGAATTCTATACAAAAAACATGATTTAGAATCTAGAAAATGTTGCTGTATTCTGAGTTTCCCTTTAATTACGAGAAACATATAGATACATCAGGCTAGATATACGTATAAGAGATAAAACTCCACCGTTGAGTGTTAGGTAGAACAAGTCATTTCAGTAGAATTTCGATAAAGTGATGAGATTCGTCTGAACACTGGACAAGAGAATCAGTTTTTTATTTTTAATAATGAATGCACTGTTTCGTGGCACACAGAGGATTCGATCAGATAAGCCTGATGAACAATATTATCGTTTGAGTATTTATGCAGAATGAACCTTCGAAATTGTCATGAAAGATCGAAATAACAGTATTTTGATAAAGCTCAGTAGAGAATTACATACTTTTGTCGTTTCTTTCTGGTCTTAATAAGACTTTCTACAAATCTAGGCAAGATTATACGAATCATACTATTAGATAAGCTATAGTCTGTGGCGATCCTTCAATAAAAAGATTCCGTCAAATTCATTCGCATTTACCCATCTACATGTTGTGCCCATATTAATAGACATGCCATAACCTGCGAGCCATTGTTTTTTATAGCCGAGTTATAATTGAGTGTGAAAACGTTTGAATCTATGAAAGAAAAGCCGAGTGTAGAATTTTCAGTTCTATCTCTCCTTGTACCTCCATTATCAACCAAACTGCTTTAGCCATCATTCTACTTTGGCAAAGGCATGAATATTAGACCGATAGAAGTCATAATACTCGATCCCACCACGTATACAAAGAGAAAGCGTTGAAGATTTCATGCCATACTAAAAACAATGAGAAAATCAAATAGATGATTTTCGTTGAAATTTAAAATGCAAGATAACGTATGTTTTGTTGTAATTATCCTTTAAGGGGTCCATGTACACATTTTAGATGAATATTTGATAATTTCAATTGAATCAGGTAAATGCTCAACATGTTAGTCTTGTTATTTTTTCTTTCGCCTATTGAGAAACATTGATATAAAACATTAGAAAAGTGAACATGAGAACAGAAGTTGGATTACATTTGTAAAACATCTGAGTCCAACTAAATAAATATACTTCCACCGTTTTGATGAGCTCGTGTGAGTTATTCATCAAATAAGACAACATCGACAAGACTTAAAATTTTTTTTAGCAGCTCTTTGTTACCTTGTTTCGTTACATGCTAATGATAACACTATGATGTACTATTTTATTTCGTCAAGAGCGAACATTTCGTTATTTTGATTTACGTATATGGTTGATTTTATGTCCACGTGCGTATTTTAGTTTTGTTTGTATTCCATTCTTACTGACTATGTCGAGTCATTCATACCTGTAGTTTTATTGATGATCAATGATAACTATCGAGAGTGATATTTTTTGACTGGCCTTATCAAATATATCTCAATGAAACATAGGTGTGTATCTTTTCTGCTTTATGATCGTGAAAATTCATGCAATGGCTTGATTTGAACACGTTGTTCTCTAATCATTTACGAGCACGGTTGCAGTAACCGGCTGGCTAAATCAACTTTTTGTTTCGAAAAATGACTCTTTTAAATCATAATATATACAATTCTTAATCTTAAATTGTACACATAGTCAGTAGTCAGTTATGTAATCGCATGTAGAGGGGAGGCCACCAACAATTGAAATTAGTCTCCAAAGATAAAGCAAATTTAATTTTTCTTGGACGCGAACAGATTTTAAACTTATCTTTCATTCGTAGGAGGCAACCTTTTGGTTCATTTCTCTATATATTAAGTTCCCTAAGTCAATAGTGAAGATATGATTGTGTGAGCTCACACGTTGCAGTCTCTTCTCTTTTCTCTATTGTTTTTCATGGAGGTCATTGTCTTCCTACTAAAATTTTGATACCCAAAAGTGTTGATTACTCTTTCACGAGTAGTTGACTGCTTACAATTTCATTGCTTGATATGATGAAACTATTTTGTTAAAATTGAGCAACTAAATGCCTCAGTCTTAATGAACTTGATCCCGATATTTCCACTTTCATGCAAATAACATTATCGATGGTCAAATCCAATTAATAAATGAACAAATGGAAATTTATAGCTAATCTTTTCATCCATGGTGGATTAAAACAATCCATGTTATTTAAGAATTTATTTGTTCTTTTAATTGGTGATCGTTAAAGTTAACAAGGAAATACTACAATGAAAACGATTGAAGCTATGTTCACTATTCTCAGAGTTTCAATTCAGTGCTTTTCTACGTATTGACATAATGGATTTGTATTCAACTAGCCACAAAGTCATTAATGAGAATTGTCTACTGCGTTAAATCTGTGATTCAATTCGTAAGCGCTGAACAACGCTTTTATAAGCTAGATTATCAAACGAAGTCCAACCAATATTTGAAGCGCTTCAGCTGGTAAATCATATCTGAATTGATTTGTATATCTCTATTTTTCTCTTTAATAGATGGAAAAATCACAAATTTTTACATTTCTTCGAAGTTGATTCATGGTACTTTCATTCCATGATGAACAATAATTGATTTATTCGTTATGTGATCTATATTACTATGAGTGAGAATGATGATTGAAATTTATTTCAGAAAAAAAAATACATTCTCGTTTTTACTTCAAAGGTCAATAATGAAAAGTTTACCAGCAAATTTCATAAGTTGTCTCTCAATTTAATTTTTTGAATAATATCAAAAGGATAAGGCAAAGGACTATCTGATACTTTTGTCAAGCGCTCCATTTGCTCGCTTGAAAGATTGATGTCAATAGCCTGCATATTTTGATTAAATTGTTCCATCGTTTTTGCGCCGATTATAGTTGATGTGACGCCATTTCGTTGAATGATCCATCGAATGGCAACAGCTGCCACACTAACATTAAGCTCTTCAGCTATTGCTCGTAATTCATCAAGTATGTTCCATGTCTGTTCTACAGTATTGGCTGACCAGCTAGTGTGATTCCATCCGACTTTTTCCGCCCACGCGACACTAAACATAAAGGAAACAAAATAATATTTTGCTAATATTTCATAAGACTGTCGTCGAACCGTGATCCTTCTTCTGGCTTTTCCATCGATCGATCAAGTTTTCCCGACAGCCATCCACCCGCAAGTGGTGACCATGGTAAGATACCGACACCTTCATGTCGACACACATCTACTGTATCCCATTCGACATTTCGGCATAATAAGGAATATTGTTGTTGCAATGTTGCGAACCTCTCTAAATTTTCTTCTCGTGCAATATCATTGGCTTTTTGAATATGCCAACTGGTAAAATTCGAGCAGCCTATATAATGAACTTTACCTTGTCGTACTAGATCGTTCAACGCACGCATTATCTCACGAAATGATGTGTTTTCGTGAGGAGCATGAATTTGATACAGATCAATATAGCTCGTTTGAAGTTTCTTCAAACTTTCTTCAATAGCATCATGTATGTGTTTACGGCTGGCCCCAAGGTCATTAACACCATACGGTGGCATGATATTGCGAAATTTAGTTGCTATGATAATCGATTTACGAAATCCTTCAGGCTTACTTGCCAGCCAGTTGCCAATGACGATTTCGCTCGTTCCATAGGCATTGGCAGTATCGATAAAATTTCCACCCAATTCAACAAATCGATCAAGAATGGCATGGCCCATTTGTTCGTCCGTGCATGGTAAGCCTCTTCAAAGAATCATTTGTGCAAGCTTCTCAAATGAAAAAGAAAAGAATCAACTCACAACTCGTTTTTTCCATCCAGTGTGAAAGTCATTGCACCCAAACAAATTTCAGATACACGCAAACCAGAGCTGCCCAACTGATGATACCGCATGTTACTTTTCTTCTCTCTTTTAATAAAAAGTGACATAATTTTGCTGTTTTTTTTTCGTGCAAAATACTCTAAAATTCAAGTTAGAAAAATAGTTCACCGATAAATATTTCTCGATTTTCTTCTATCTCAATATCAGATCATGTATCATTGAAGACAGAAAAACAAGCGCTAACCTATATGCTGGATAAAAATAGGGACTACGTCGAGATAACGAAATACCACAAAATCCCATATGAACAAGTCATGAGAACTAATCATATTCGTTGTCTTTTGCTAACGTCTAAGCCGAACGGATTCTGAGAAGAACGATCTGACATCGCATAGTATTACACAAAAAGAAACTGAAAATAAACACAGCAGCATGATGAAGGTATACTGAGTGACTTCTTTAAAGCAAAACCTAAATGAGGGTATTATGAGTTGTAACCACATGAGTGAAGTATTGACTTTACCTAGCGCGTAACACTCATTGAAATCCTACGCTATCACAGTTTGGCTTTCATAATCAGTGTATTGGATCATACACTGATGATCAGTTGATTGTATCCTTCATTATAAAGTTGAGCCTACATGACAAGAATATGGTGTATGATTGGTTTCATTTCGTCGACCTTCACACTAGAAATGTTGTTCGCGTTGTCGAAATTTACTTTGTTAATAAAGCGCAGAAACTTGTAAGCTTATATTGACAATAGAAAGAAGAGTAAGTACTGCTTTATATATATAGTGTAGGATACAACATGCCCGTATGAAAAGTATATAAAAGTACGACTCAGAACGAAAAGACACGAATGCATATCGTTCTAAAAGGCTAGATGTATGCAGAAAGATACCCAAGTCAAAAAATCAGACGTCAGATCGTGCAAGATCTGATGCATACAAGATTTTTTGGATGATCCTGTGATAAGATTGAACAATGTCTTATAAGTATATTTTTTTAAAGATTTTATCCGATTCAGAATGAAAGATGCCCTCATAAATCTTACAAGATTCAAAGTTTAAGAAACTTATATGAATCGGAGTCTTGCCAGATCTTATCAGATCATATGCAATTCCAAAGCGAAAGAAACGCAGGGTAGTATGTAATGAGGATCTTGCCCGGTCATCTATGATCATGTCTGATCTGTCGTTGTCCTTTTCTTTTTCAAATATTCATTCATTGAACTCTTTCTTATGTGAAGCAATGTGGATGAAAAGTTAAAATGATGTTGCATATAACAACGTTTCATATTAATCAACAGAATTAGTGGTATTAAACTTCATAAATGAGTGTTTTTAGTTGAGAGTACCAAAAAGGCATCCACTAACCACTAATATAAAGATACTTGCCATTTTTCTTTTACCAATATTTTCTGATCTGCAAAATATACACGTCTTATAGTGAAACGACCTGTACACTTACATTTTGAAGACTTATCTGAGTGTTTCTTGTCCGCACTAGGACTCGCTGAGCGCTTTACTTTAATCGACGAACATTAAAAATATTGCACACTAATGACATCGACAGTATAGAGAAACACTACCTCTTACTATTTTCATTATATAAACTAACTCAAATTAATCCGCTTTAAATTACATGGAACACGCAATTGATTTGTCTCAATTGAAATAGATTTCTTTAGTATCTGAAGAAAGATCTTTCTCAATATGAACGAAATTTTTCAACAGAGGGCGCTGATTTTCAAAAGACTGCTGCGTCATCTCGACATCCTCAGGTCGATCATTCCGGATGTTCCTAACGGCGTCTTAAACAGCGCTATTACGGGCCGTAATCCGTCAGCCCGTTTTATGATCCGCCGTATAGTGCAGTAAACGATCATCGTTTTTACAAGAAACGGCCATCGTTTTTCGCCGTATGTTAGCCGTAAAACGGTATTCCGAAAAACGACGTCCATACAATAT